>VWYH01007045.1:0-48702 GCA_013399365.1 Pampusana beccarii
GTTTGGGGCAGTTGCTCTGTCTGCATTAACACAGTCTTCTTGAGACAAACTCTCTTTCTGGTGGAGACCATGGTCGGCAGCAGTCTGGGACACTGACAAGAAGTGAGAGGGTCTAACAGCTGAGGAGTGCTAACCTCTGCACCTGACTAAACAAGCTACCACACCTGCTGCTGCAGCACAGTGTGGTTGATACTCACCCCTGTCACAAGCTGGTTGCCCTCCTCAGTGCTCTGTGGGCAGCGACACGTCACTGCCCTCCCTGAGGCTTTTTAAAGGTGAGGGCCAGGGGTGTGATCGCTGTCACTGTGGTAACGCCCACGCCACATCAGCTGCTCTCACAAGGGCTACCAGGGGCTTCCAGGTTGCGAAATCGAAACCCACCCCCACGCTTCTCCTTACCTCGAGATTGCTCTGATGGCTCTGGCCGAGCTGGCTCCGATCAGCTGACATTGAGGACTGACTGGTTTGTTTGTTTGTTTGTTTTTCTTCTGAGTAGAAGGCAAGAAATGCTACTGCAAAATATAAAACCATAAACCTGTGTCCCAGAGACACGTGTCTCAGGCACACACAGAGGGCACTAACATAGCTAGACACACAGATTACCAGAAAAATGCACTGCCTTTCTGCCTTAAGCAGCAGCCCAATGAACAACAGCATTCACACAAAGCAGTGCAGTCCTGCTCCTCCTTTCTGACTGATCAGGACTGAAGCAAAAACACACACACCCTCACTCTGTAGTAAAAACACACACAAAATCACACATCCCTTCAATATCCACATGACCATTCAGTTAATCTGAAGCCCATGGCTGGACCCTCATCCCCTTACCCAGTACACAGGTTCTCTCCTGCTTGCTAGCTAGTCCAGCTTGACATTCACTAGCGAAGAGATGCATGCATTTGCACACTCATCTCACATTAATTTTTCACTCGTGCAGGTCTCTCCAGTTGCTGGCACACGGAGTTATATGCCTGTCAAGGAATGATTGGAATTTACCTCACTCAAAAGAGAAGGAGCAATATCTTTTATTGAAGTAAAATAATTTAACAGAATTCAGTGAATTCAATGAAATTGAACAAAGCTTAACAGTGGTTTGACAAGGTTCAATAAGTTTGATGACAAGGTTCACCTTATTAATTACTGTATGGAAGAAATATATAGAGGAAAACTGAGTCAGCCTTGAGTTAGAATGATTTACACAGACACCAGAGATACGAAGGATAAGGAAAACCCTCCCATTGAATCGCAAGGTTCAGAATGGACCCTTTGCTTTCTAAACTCCTTATTGGAGCCCAGGTGTGGATAGATCCAATTTTAGTCCCAGACTTGATCAACAGTTTATGTCTAAGGGTAGAGATACAAGGAATAAGATTAAGGAATACAGAGATTATAATGATTACTATTGAATAACCACATGGACTGGAAATGATTCTTCAGTATCAATTCAGCATATAATCAAAGCTACCAAGGAAAAATCAAAGTTACAACACTACAAGGTTATGGGAGATATCGGTTACTTACCAAAGGTCTGTCTTTGCTAAAAGGTCTCTCTGCCTTGAGGATCAACCTTGAGAGGTATCCCAACTCCAAGGTGGATTGTCACCATATAGCCATGCTGCCTATGAGAGAGAACTCAAAGCAGGATCAGCTAGGCTGACATATTTACGCAATAAAGTGGTTGGCTCACAGTCAAATTATATGTGGTGGGAAGGGTATGCATGAGACTCCTTGTACTCACAACTTTCTTTGCTCCTTGACAAATGACCCTTGGAAAAGCCACTTGCAATTCATACATTTATCACACAATTGATGTTCTAAGCTCATATGCATCAGTGCTCACTGTACTGTTCTGCTGCATTGTAGGTAAACTAGAGGAGTTCATGGCCCGGCTATGACTCAGGCCTGTGCCTACTTCGGAGCCTGTACCAAACCACTGCCAGTGTAGTCAAGGGGTTGAGCACACCTGTCACAATGCCCTGTGACTCCCAGCTTCTTTTCCATTTGCTGACATTCATGTGTTGCAGCACTCATATAGGATAGTGAGGTTACACAGAAAAAAATAATTAGAAATATTTTGTTGAATTTACAAGTGTACGTCTAGTTTTCTAAGCAAACTATTAATATCTCAGCCACATAGCAGGAAGTCTGTATTAAAATGATGCTTTACAATTTTTTTTCATATTGACAGAAACACAGTGTATACTGATTTGCAACAGCCATGACAAGTTCTATTTTCCCATTTCTTTTCCTTCTGTGAGTTTGCAGTTTCTTAAAGACCTTGGTAAATACTAATATGATATGTTTGTGGAGTTTCCCAGTGATGTATTCTCATTACAAAAAAGATTTTATTGCATTTGTGTTCAGATCTTTGAATACTGTCTGCTACTTAGAGAATACGGACATAGTGTAAGGATCTGAAGGTTTTTATTGCTTATCTTCATGAACAGAGTGTTTTAGTACTTCATTCTGTAATTAGAATCTTACAGGAGTTCTGTAAAACGAAACAAAGCAGTAAATCAAAGACCATAATAATGTTCTTAATGGAAACTTTTAACATCCTGCCCTTTTCTGTGTATATCAAGAATGACTCAAGCTGTCTGATTATTTTTAGGGACAAGGTCACCTCTTCTACAGAGCAATATAGATCCCCACTGAAATAACTGAAGTCAAGACAATTACACCTATTTTAATCGAGAGGTATTTATAATCAGAATTAGGTTCTCCCGCATATAAAATAAAGATTAACTAATGGAAAGTCAGCTTGGTGGAATGTAGGAAAAGACTGACATCCTGAGAAATGTATAAGACCTTTGTCATAAATTTCTCAGGATCTTTGGACCTTTAAATGACAAAATCTAGCATAGGGTGAAAAATCTTGGTTCTACAAATAATCTCCAGAAAAGTTTCATCAAAATATAATTTGGATTACACAACTAAATAAATTAAAGTTGTGAATAAAGAATTGTCAGAGTTTTTTGAATGCAAGTTTTTAATTTAGCTGCATTACAGTTCTTCTGGTTGCTACATATCATAACATAGGCTATACAGTCTTTGTGTTAATTCCTCAATAACCCTCTCCAAAAATTGATGAGAATCTTGTGTTTAAAAAAAGCTCTATTTCATTTTACCTATTGTTGTGATTTAACCCCAGCCTGCAACTGGGCCCACAGTAGCTGCTCTCTCACTATTCCACCTCCCCAAGTTGGACAGGGAATAGAATCAGATGGGAAGGGAGAAACTCATGGGTTGAGACAAGAACAATTTAATAAGACAACAACAATAATAGCAATAATAGTAATATTAATAGCAGTAGCAATAGCAGTAGTAGTAATGATAATAATATACTAATATTACTAATAATTTTATATGTATATAATAAGATAAGCAATACTCAATGCAATCCCTCATGGACTCTGATCATGCCAGCCAGCCAGTTCCGGAACTAAGAGTACCCTCAGGCCCGAACTGCTGATCGTAGTGAGAGAGCAAAAAGGCAAAAGGCAAACAGGCCAAAGGCAAACAGGCCAAAGGCTAACTGCAAAGTGGCAGAATAGCAAAAGGCCAAATTTCAGTGGAATGAACTAGCCAGAAAAGCTGGCTCCAGCTATATAGTGAGCACAATACTAATGGTAGGGAATGTTTCGTTGACCAGCCTGGATATCAGTCTAGGTGCTGTCCAGCTTGTTCTTCCTCCCAGCTGCTGACTACCTCTGCAGCTGGACAGATGAGAAAGTCCTTTGTCTCCTTGACACAGTCAAAATATTAGTGAGTTCTTACGTTTTTTTTTCATACTGAATCCAGAACATAGTTTAGCTACTGGAGAGAAAGAAGTTAGGTCTTCTCAAGAAAAGCGTGGGAAACCTAGTGTGTTATCACATTATTCTCATACTAAATGCAAAACAAAAGACCATGCTAGCCACTGGAAAGATTCTAACTGCATGGAGTAACTCTATTTCAGTTAAACCAGTACAACTATGTAACAGTACAAGTGTTTTCCAGAATGACTGTGTTCCTTTTTCTTAGAAAAATAAGTGGGCATCTAGATTTTATTGTAATAACTGGATACAATTTACCTGGCTGGAGATTGACATCCATTTGTGTTTTTGTTGTTGTTGTTATTGTTTTTTCCCCACTTCAATTATTTTGCTCATCCTTTTACTCTAAATTTAATTAGCTATTTTGCTAAATGCTGTATTCTTTTATAAGTAGTTTGCTTATGTTTTTGCTAATATATTATTTGGCTTACAAATGTGTTTTTCAAGTTAAGTCATTAGTAAGTAATAAAGCTATTATTAGTCAATTAATTCATTATATGTGAGTAGAGAATAATAAGTTTCCAAGACAGTTTCACATTAGTACACAAATTAAGATAAAGATAATTTCTGGCCATTTTGCTGCAAGGTACAGTAGTTCCCTTTTAATTTACTTTTAGAATGCCCAAGGTATGTTTTCTAATAAAGTATGTACTAGTTGGTATACCTAAAAGAAGCATATTAATCTGCTTTAAAAAAAAATGCAGAATCATTTTGTTATGGCAGAGAAATTTCTTTTAGTTAGTTTAGCAATGTGACAGCTTGAAAAAATTTACTGATGTACTGTTTTGATGCCCTTAGTCATATAGATCAATTTATTCACTGAACAAATCATACTGATGTTATTTATAGAGAACAATACTATTCAAAGGAGTATATGCCATTTTTCATATATTGAGCTTTTGTGATCTTTGCAGCTTTTGCACTCGTTAAGTCTTTTGTTTAAACAAGACGGTAGCTTGAGCACATGACAAAATCACTTTTTCTTGTTCAGTCTTAAGTCACTAGGAAACTGCATGCTACTGTTTCCTACAATGAGTCCATCTTACTACTATGCAGAATAAGATTTTCCACTCTCTAGGGATGACGTACTTTTTCTTTGCAAAACCAGTTCTTTCTATTAGATCATTTAAAAACTCTCTCTCTTTTTTTTTTTTTTTCCCTTGGTAAATTTATAATAAGTAAGATTTGTATTACTGTGTTAGCAACCTGATCACATTATTTATCACCAAACCAATCTACATGATACATACAGCCTTTACCGGATCTTTAACATATTTTTTTTAATTAACAAAGAAAATATTTCACAGTCTTGGACCTAGACCAATTTCTGTTTTTATCCTTCTCTGCTTTCACAGATTATTTCAGTAAAGGGCAGAATCCTATAGATAAATTCTAAAAATGGCAGAGAGATCCTTAATGCTCCCTAATGTTGGGAAATTCTGAATGAAGAAAGATGAATGAATTTCCATTAAATTATTATCTATGTTGCATAACATAAAATTGTTAATTCAGATTATTAACAAGTAAGGTCCCTTTCCTTCAAAATTCACCAGTGAAAAGTAAAACTAACATAAATTAACTCACAGAACCATTTGTTTTAGAATGACCAGTGATTTCACAGGTTGCCTACAGAAGGCCAGAAAAAAAAAGTAAGTAATGATGAAAAATATAATAAAAATAAGTAAAAGCTATTCTTTTAAGAAATTTTCTTCGTTAAACTTGTAAGTAATGTTTGTATAGATAGTAGATACCCCACCATTGTGGTGTTTTCATAGCTAGTTTCTTCCTTAGTCAGATAAGAGCAGTTTAATAACACAACAGCAATAATTTCTTTGCTTCATTTTAGATATAAAGTGCTCACCCAACCCTAAACATTCATTTACATAAAACTGGTTAATGATTTCCAAATGTGTTTAAGCAAATGCAATGGTAGTGACAGTAGTAATAATAAAATTAATAATAATGAGATAAAGCTGAAGGGATTTATCATTGTAACTGAATATTCTAAAACTCTCCTAATAAAGTTACTCAAAGCAGTCTATAATACATTACTTTTACTTTAGCACTCTAAGCATGCCTGACTACAGTCAGTCATTTTGGCATGAAAAATGAAAAAATGAAAAAAAAAAAAAGGAACACTGTTATTTTCTCTTTATTTTTTCTGATCAACTGTTCAAATTTTCAGTGAATAGCAGAAGGAGGAAGGGGAAATTTCAAAGATTTATTTGTGACAGAAATATTTGTTTAATGTGCCACCATTAGTGCTCCAATTGAACAGAAAACAAGAAAAATTTAAAATTTCCCTGTAGAAACAGGTAGTTGGATTCTTTTGATATAGAAATGATACTTAGAACCATTCTGCTTTCTGACCAACACAACTGATAAAGAATTAGTGAAGAAATATTACATTGTTATCTCAACATAAATCTTTAATGTTGTATTTTATGAGCTCCTGCTTAATATTTTCCCAAGTTTCACAGATGTTAAAAAATCTTTACAGTAAAAATTCTAATGATTGCAGAATGTGTCAAATCAACATGAGCAGCTACAGTTCTGTTAACCAGGGTGGGACATTTGTTCATGCAACCAGAACCTTTGTCTACAAGATTTTCTGCAACAGACATTTTGTTTGTTTATCTTCTTTCTTTGTACAGCCAAAAAATGCATCTGCCTATGCTCTCTGATTTGTATAGTTTTTGCTTTAATCTTATAAAATACTGTGTTTCGTCAACACCATTCTTCAGTTTCCACTAAGGAAGAAGTCAAGAGGAGCTGAGATACCATCACAAAAGTTCAGACCATGCAGGGTCACACCTGCATGAAGTAAAACAGAAGACCCATCTTCCTATAAAAGGTTATTGATGGAAGATTAAGAATGAAAACCAACCAACCAACCAACAACAATAAAAACCAAAACCAAAACCAACAACAAAAAACTCTTCTGGAAGCACAGTTGGTTAGTTTCAAAATGTTGCAATTCTCCCTGTGTTAAATTAAAAATGTAAGATAGAATATTGGACAAAAGACAATGTATTCCTTGACCTGTGTTTTGTCTGCTTATTTCACTAATCATAGGCCACCAGCAAGAGCAGGGCAGAATCCACATATTTCCAAAATTCTGCACGTCACATCAGCCTTTGCTGCACACATACAGGGCCTTTCCAGGAAAGCCTTTGTCATGATGATATCTTCCATATCAGTCATGGGATTTGACTACAAAGACTGATAGATGTGTTACATCCACATTGCAGATAAGGTATGCGTGAGTTTATATCGGAGGAATATCAGGGACTCATGATTTCTACCTGCTGACTCTTCAGCTGTTCTTCGGTGGTGAGATCTGACAAGGGCCGTGTTTAGCTTGGAGTACAATCAAACACTCAAAAAGCCATCTAAACCCGTCCTGTATACATGCAAAAATGGTGTATATGTAGGCTGCTAGTCAAAGAGCAATTAGTGAAATGTCAGCTTTTTGTCAGGGACACAAGGAATTCAACTGCAAGATAATCCAAACAGAAAACAGGAAAAATCAACAACTCTAGTGAATAATAGATGGTTTTAGAGTCTTTTAGACCTGTAAATGAGTACTTCATAAAGCAATTTAGCTACATCTATTTAGTTTCTAATTTGATTTGGTGCAATTATTTCTGGAAAAAAATCATACAGTTTAAATATATTTCTTCAACACTCTTTCCTAGTTTATATGTCCTAAAAATCTGTGAAATTAAAACTAAAGTTGCTTCACTACTCTTGTGGCTAGTTTACGTTTCTGATGACAACAGCAAGCAAATCTATGTTCACTCTGCACTGACATCAAATATGTACAATGTTGTGTTGCCCTATATATGAGTGCCAAATAAGACAAGAACATCTTCTTTACACTAACTTTACTATGCCAGATGAGCCCTAATGCTTCCTGTCTTAGATAACAAGTCCCTTGATTTTTTTGAACCACTCACAATAACTCACATTCTTGAGATTTCAGACCTCTCTCAGCTAGTCATTACAGTGTGTACAGAATGAATATTTTATTTAAACATAAAAGTAATCAAATTCCCATTTCTATTGGAGACAAAACCTCCATTTAAAGGACTTCAGGCCCATACAGTATAATTGACACATTTTTCATGCTCTGTGCCTATCTGTTGAAACTAGCAAAATAAGTCTCAACAGTCGACAGTGTAAAGGAACAGGAAAAATACATTTTTTCACCCATCTTAGTTCTCACAATCCCTGGACAAGACTCACTAGAGGGTTTCCCACACCCTTTTTACTGTACAGCAGAATTTATTCATATATTGGTCTAATATATTACAGATTAGTGACAGAAATGCATTGCCTTACATGAATAGTTGATCTCATCTTGAACACTTGTGGAAGAACTCCAGAAAAAACGATAAAAACTTTTGAAATACAGCTAGTGAATTTAGCTCCCTACTCTGCCATATTTTGTTTTATAACTTTATTGTTTGTCTAACAGTTTGTTTAATTAACTTTAAAGGTTTTTAAGTTCCTTGTTTTCCTAAAAGCAAATGGTCTTAATTATTTAGTAAAACATTATTTTTTTACTGTGTCGAAAACTCTCTCTCTAGAACTGTATCTAACTCATGTCCTTGTTTTCATATAATATTATACAGCTTTCACATGCTACTAACTCAAGAACAGGTTTAAAACCTGGGTGATAGGAATAGACAGAGTTACAGTACAGTCACAACTGTAAAATGAAGGAAAAAAATAATGTTATTCATGGGATTTTTTAATGTTTTTTTTTCCTTTTTACCTGAGCTGTTTCCATAGTGTTTCGCTCCTGCCTAGTTTGCATAGATTCCCCTGAAGCTTAATGTTTCATGCCCTAAATAAACATAAAAGTGTGCCCCCTAGGTGGCATGAGTGAAGATTATTATTTTGCTAGGCTGAAAAAATGGGGTTTATTTCACAATGGGGGTTTTTTTGTTTGTTTGTTTGTTTTTTCCAAGTATATTTACTTGTGACAGCTTGGAATAACAGAGTGGGAAAGTAGGAGGGATTCAAGTGTTGCTGAAGCTGGGCTCCACAGGATAAAAAAGAGATTAAGCTACTGGAGAGCATCTGGAAGAGAGCTATGAAGTTGGTGAAGGCTTCGGAAGGGAAGCCGTATGAGGAGTAGCTAAAGTCACTTGTTTTGTTCAACCTGGAGAAGAGGAGATAAAGAGGAGACCTCATCGCGGTCTATAGCTTCCTCACAAGGGGAGGAGGAAGGGTAAGAGCCAATCTTTTCTCTTTGGTGATCGATGACAGAACCTGAGGGAATGGCAGGAAGATGTGTCAGGGAAGGTTTAGGTTAGACATTAGGAACACGTTCTTTACCCAGAGGGTGGTGGAGCACTGGAACAGACTCCCCAGGGAGGCAGTCATGGCCACAAGCCTGACAGTATTGGAGACTGGACAATGCCCTCAGACACATGGTGTGAACTGTGGAGTTGTCATATGCAGGGACAGGAGTTGGACTTGATTATCTTTGTGGTTCCCTTCCAACTCAGAACATCCTATGGTTCTATGAAATAAAGACTGAGGAAGAGCTAATTCACTTGCTATAGGATATTCCTGCCTCCTTCCTAAGGTTGCCCCACTAAATTTGTAATTGTTTTCTGTACAAAGTAGCACTGTGTATTTTTTTTAAATTGTTTTCTGTGCAAAGTAGCACTGTATATTTTCTGCCAACATTGCAAGTCAAGACAATTGCTTAACAAGCTCTGCAAATTATATTTCATAAGCTTCAAGGCTGATATGGACAAGGTTGTCCTTACTGATTCAAACAATCCTAATTACATTTTCAATACTATTTGCATTTTTGGTAAGGAGATTAGTGCATTTTCTGAAATTCATAAACAGAACAATAAAGCTTCAGATGACATCATGTACATGTATAAGTCACACCCGGTACTGCAAGTTCCACAATGTAGGTCTTGCCCAAGCTCTCACTGTTGTTTAAGACTATGAAAATGCAACATGTAACTCAGTAAGCTACCATTTCTCACTCTCTCTCTCTTTTTTTTTTTTTCTCTTTGGTTTTGGTTTTAGTTTGATTTGTTTATTAGCACACTGGAATGGTCGGTACATTTATTTTTAAAGTGTGGCTTTTGTTTTGTTTTAAATTGAATAGACTTAAAAATAACATCATTTGGAAAACAGAAGAATTTAACAAAAGGGTTGACAATTTAACTGATCCAGTAGCAGTATTTGAAAGATATTTTCAATTTACTTCTTCACAGTACTTTGTGCGCAGTTGTGTAAGTAGTTAGGAATGGTCTTTTGGGCAATTCAGCTCACATGCACTCCTTTCCTTGCGTTCTTCCCAGGAAAACGCCAAACACAGCAGCTGGCAGATTATATGCCTCTAACCCTGAAGACAGTTTATTTTCCTTGTCATGTTATTCCACTTTTCCAATGTGGAAGCAGATATGAGGCATTTACAGTTGAAGAAGTAACTTGTCAGAATAGCATGACAAGGGAGACAGGTATTCACTTGTTACATAAATAACAAATGGTGAATGAGAAAGAGTGAACAGATCTCATCTAATCAAGTATAAAAGCTTGCTTTCCTTATTTCCACTAGAGACAATATATGACTGCACTCAGCAGCCTTTTTCCTGCCTTCTTCTCTGCCTGAATGCCCTACCATCTCCCTGTGACTTATTCAGAGCCATAGAAAAAATATAGGTGGAAGGATCCTTTGGAAGCCACCTAGACTAACCCCTACACAAACTAGGGCCAGTCAGATCAAGCTTGTTATGGATGTGTCCAGTTGAGTTTTGAATTATCTCCAGAGTTGGATGGAGATTTCACAATCTCTGTGGGCAGCCTGGTAGAGTATTTGATCACCCCCATAGTAAAAATCAAGCCCAACCAATGTGATCACCTTTTATAATAAAATTGTCTATATTTGTAGATGAAGGAACAGTACTAATGTCATTCAGCTAAACCTCAGTAAGTCTTTGACAATCTCCCAAAATACTCCCATATCTAAATTAGGACATTATTGTCTGAATGGATTGATAACCATGTTGGTAAAAAAAAAAAAAGTAAGTTTGGCAGATCAGGATTAAAGGATAGTTTACCCTGACCAAGAGGCAGGTGGAACCTGTCCCGTTTAATATCCACATCAATGACCCAGAAGAGCTGACAGAGTGAATTCTCAGCAAATTTGGAAATGGCAAACTGTGAGTGAAGGAAAAGCCCATACTACTGAGAGCAGTGTTGCCATCCAAATGGGTGTACACATGATTACAAGTACCTTATGATATTCATAAAGAACAAATAAGAGATCTTGCACCTGGCAAAGAAGTTCCCCTGGCAGCAATACAAGCTGGTAATTGACTGCAGGAGGCAAAGCTCCATTGAGAAGGCTCTGGGAATCTCATCAGGCAGCACGCTGATCACGAACCACTAGTGTGCCCTGCAAGCAGAGGGCCAAAGGCATCTTTGGCTGGGTTAACAGGAATCCAGCTAGTTGAGTGAGAAATTGCATTTTGCTTAAGACCTGTTAGCACCTAGAATACTGCAACTTGTTTAGAGACACCCAAAACAAGAAAGCCGTTGACAAATTGTTTTGACCACCAAGGTGGTTGGGGACTGCAAAACCTGTTTTGGAAAGGTTGAGGGCGCTGGGTTTGTTTACCCTGGAGAAAAGACAATTTTGCTAGTGAGACTAAATGCCATTCACCCAATACCTGTGAGAACGGTCCCAGGAAGACAGAGCCAATTGCAGTAGCGCGTGACAGGAAGACAAGAAACAACCGGGAAAAATCATAAAGGAGTGGCCCCAGTTTAACACAGAGAGAAATATTTTCCCCATGAGAACAGTCAGGCAGTGAGAGTTTGTCAAGGAAGGTTGTGCAGTTTCCATTCCTGGAGGTTTTTAAGATCCAGCTGGATAAAACCCTGAGCAACCTGGACTGACCTCAAAGCTGACCCTGGTTTGAGTAAGAGGTTTCAATAGAGAGATCCTGAGCTACCTCTCAGTCTGAATTACTCTATGATCTTATATTCATATAATTCTGTGGTTGAGAACGAACTACTTCAATAGTCTGTTTGAAACTTTTTTCATACCACATTGTCATATTCCTGGCTACAATAACTGCAGTTTTCTTTTAGTGCAGAACAGTCCAGAAGTCTGAGCTTGAAGTTGAAAAAATGGACTAGAAAGACTGTGAGTTTTATATGTATATTTTAGTTCTGAGAAGTTAAAATTTTGTTTCTATGTCTGAGTTATATAGCCTCATCTCCTGAACAGAGAAGTGACTGGCAGAGATATTAAAAATATTTTAACAAAACCATTTTTTTCCTTCAGAATTTTTTCCTCTGTCAAAACAGAAATATTTCATAAAGACAGTTTAAAGGCCAGCACAATTTTTCCAGAAACCTGTCAGCTTTACTTAGTATTCAGAGAGTCTCAGCTAGTAGACTCCAGAAGTCAAGGGCTGGAGGTATTTGTGGACAGCAAGCGTTCTCAGGAGAGTAACACACAGAATGTGATTCTAGTGGTCCACATCTTCCTTTGTAAATGCTAAACAAGCCTCTGGTCTTTCAAAACCTTTCACAGAATGGAATTAAATGCTTTATAGTGACTCTCATGGGCCTTTCTATGACTAGGAAGCAGAACTGACAGTCTGCTCCGCTTTGAGATTCTTATTGCTGTATCACTTAAAAATGCTATATGGATGTCCCAGAATAATTGCATCTTGCTCATGTGGCACAACAGTGTAGAAACACAGAAACATAAAAACACTTAGATTGGAAAAGACCCTTAAGATCACCAAGTCCAACTGCAGATGTATTATCTGTTAACTTTTTAAGGGTCTCAGCTGGGGAAGGATTTGGTTGATGTTAATGGGATTTTTATCCTTTTTCTTTTAGTTTTTCACATATTGTGCTTGATAAGGAAGCTGCAGTTAAGAGCACAATAGAGAGGCTAACACTTTGTCATTGAGCACCATATTCTGACAGTTTTGCACATAGAGAGGAAAAACATTTTGTTTTTTTTTTTCTGATAACCTGGTCCTTATATGTTAGAGGATGGAAAAGAACCGATAAAAGAAGTCAGTTGTGTAGCACATTGCTTTCTCTTGCATCATGTGTTTGTGCTGTATGAAAGGAGGGTTCAGACTTCTTGCATCTTTCTCAAATATGAGGTTAGTTGACAAAATAAAGCTAGCTATTCCAGGGTTAGGACATCCCACCTAGGCAGGTATCCAGGTCTATTGCACAGAGGTAACAAGAACCATGATAAAAGACAGAGTTACATATAGCTGGTTATTTTTATTGTACTATAATTAAAGTATTTTAACTTTTGGAATGAAAGCATAGAATTAAGCCATGAAGCACAGAATTATGTTAATAGACTGAAAAGGTCTTAAAAATGTTTTAAGGGTTTTTACGATATCAGACTACTAATGACTAAGTTCATTGAAGGTGTCTCGTAATGTTATGGCATTTCATACAGTACCTTTCTCTATAGTTGATGGTGTATTTGTAAAATGTCTTTGAACATTTTGTGAGATCACAGCTTTAGCTTTCAGTCTTTAACACTGATGAATCTTACCTCAAACAGCTTCAAGTGTTAGATTGTTTCGGTCCATAGTTCTGCCACATAATGGGGGAAAGTTACAAATGTATTTTCTAATTCTGCTTGAAAAAAAAATCAGGCCATATCTTTACAGAGACTTTTATAATCCATGTATTTTTAGAACTATTTTACTCGTCTCAGTGTAGTAAACCCACTCTTTTTCAGATAACTACACTTTATCTTCCATGAATGTTAAGGCACTTATAAGTCATACTTCACAGTTATAAACTTCTAACACTAAATATAGCATATTACTACAAATATTGGATACTCTTATTACCATAAGCATTTACATTTTGTACTTATCTACAGACAAGGTCTTTCTGCAATTATGGTTCAATATGTGGTAAATATATTGCAATCTGAAGCAGTAAGTATTTTATCAGTATCCCTTACTTGTAAAATTGACATAACCACGTAAGTAAATGAGTGTACGTATATACCTCTACATATGTAAAATATTATACTATATACAATATAGTATATGACTTGCAGATTATATACATATACTATGTTATATATAGTAGTATAGTAGTATAGTAGTAGTAGTAGTATAGTAGTATGTTTAGTAGTATAGTTATATATAGTAGTACATAATATATGCATATAGTGCATATCGTATATATGGTATAAATTTTGATATTCTAGCAAAAAAAAAAAGGGAAAATTTCACCACCACTGGCTTGATTTTACATTAGATGTGTGCAAGTATATGTTTAGTTTACTATTTATTATACAGTACATATATATTCTGTGTATGTGTGTGTGTGTATATATATATATACACCTATATGTATTTTTTATATATAGTACCTATATACTCCTCAGTATCTTCTGGACATGCTTAGGAATGATATCAGACATCTGCCTTAACTGATTCCTCAACTATCAGCTCTTCAGCTTCCCTAATTGCTTTCATCACTCCTCATTATTCTTTGAAACCTATGGCTGTGGTGTGGACAGTTGCCTGTTCTCCTTAATTTTTCTTGTGCTATATAATCTCTCAAAGAGTAATTGACAGTTCATCTTAGCTCATCAACATTCACAGGGAAGCTCTGTACTCGAGGCCAAACATATTATATTTGCTTTTTACTAATGACAAAGTCCATCATCATCTTATTTTAGAATCATAGACACGACTGATAATGTGCAATTAGCCTTTTTTTAGATTTGGTTAGAGACAATCCATATCATGTTGACATTTTTTCAGCATCCAGAGAAGAAAAGAAAAGGGGCAAAGCAGTTACTTTATTGAAAATAGATTTTATTTACTCAGTCTTTTACACCTAATATAGGTCCTGCTTCATCTTTGGCAATCTTAGACTTATTTATAGGCAATGTAAAAATAGCAGTAATAAGCGCAGTGAGAGCTTTTCATATATTTTTTCTTTGTCCACCACTATAGTAGTAGTATTGTACTCTACATAATAATGACAGAGGCAGACTGTCATGATGTTATGTATGCCATTAAAAAATATATTTTATAAATAAAATCAGAAGTATACATTTACAAGTCACAACATATTTTTACACTTTTGTGTTGTTTAAGAGATACAATATATTAATTCTACCTTAAGTAAAAAAATCCCAGGAATTGTATCAAAAACATCTAAAAAATAGTTTTTAGGAGGTCGTTAGAATAAGGTGAACTCTATTCACAACAATTTTCTAATTCCTTGGTCTTGAGAGTTGTTCTTTGAAACTTTTTGTGGATCAAACAACTTTTCAAAACAGGTAAGAAATAACTCAAGTGATAAGAGGTGGAGGAACAAAAACTTTTACCCGTAAATGAGTGTAGCTGGAATAAACTGGAAGATACAGTCATATCAGTCTGATATTAATCATGTGGTTGCAGCATCACTGATCAAATAGAACACCATTTAACACTGATCTATTTATTACTTTATGTTATCCCAGACTCTTTTTTGTTGTTGTTGGTTTTGTTTGGTTTGTTTCTTTACAGACCTTCAGTGTTTTATGACAACTTTCCCAGCATCAACTTATTTCTGAATGCACATGAGTAAAATAAAACAAATAATTTGAGGGAGTCATTACACAAATTACGCTATTGGACATACTCTTGGCAGGCCAACCATAAATGTGGTTATTCCATTTGGATCTGTAGATTCTTCAGTTGATATATGGGAGTGGAATCCTGTGTTATGCTTCTCTTAAAGAGTCTATTCTTCACAATTTAAAGAGGGGGTTTTCTTTTTTATTTTCAGTTTCTGAATTGTAGCACTTCACTGACTAAACTCTTATCGCTTCAAGATGTGATAAAACATTAAACAGAATGTCTCACAAGAATCAGTTCAGGAGACTTAGAGTGTTCATATATAATCTTCTGTCATTTAAGTACTGAAAAAGAAGATGAATACGTAATTATTTTGCCCCTACTTAGCATCTTTTAACTTAGAAACATTAATTATTTTATCAGGACTAGGTAGTTGGGATCAAAGTTCACTCTGATAAACATTATGTGTATTCTTAGAAATGTGGACATGCAGCAAGAGCATAATATTCTGAACACTGGTTAATGTGGTTTAAGATGTTACCTTAAAAGAACATGTGCAGCTCCTTTAATGGAAGTTACCCTCTCTTTGGTCTCTTTAGTAGCTATGGTACTTTCTATAAGTATTTTCTAAATATACTTCAGACAAAAAAGTATTTTGACATACTCAGACTAATCTGGCCAATTTTGCACAATTTTGTATGCAGCCAAATATTGATCACTGACAGATATTCACTGGATGCTTAACTATTTGTTAGAGAATGATATATTTCTTCAACATTCCTAATTTTTCACAAAATGATGGGACTGACTTTTCAGAATTACTAATAAACTTACTCCTGGTTGAGCAGGTCAGGCTATTATGTTGCCTTAGTTTCAGCATCAAGAAGATCATAAATGGGGAACCCAGCAACTTCGTTGGATTATTTTGTATGTAATCAACTGCTCTTTTAATATTGGCTCTGCTTAATCTTTGATGCTACAAAATCATATATCAATTTATTTACCTGAGCTAATCAGATCAAAATGAAATCACAGGAACTGAGGAAAAAACAAACAAACAAACGAACAACAACAAAAGAAGACTACAGAAGAAAATATGGGGATTTTGACGAATGCTACGTATATTTTCTGTAGTGCCATGTAAGGCCAGTATGACTACCAATAAAATGCTTATGAGAGGAGTTCTGGAACTTGTTTGCTGCGTTTACCATTTCTTGTGTGGTCTTTCTGAAGTCACAGACACTTCATGTACCTATATCAATCTCCTGATAATCTGAAATCAGAAAATATTTCTGGAAATTAATCTGACAAAAATTACGTGCTTTTAATATAAAAAAAAACATAGAAGCTGTATTTTTCTCTGGCTTGGATCATCCTATAAAAAGCATACTGCAACACATACTGACTTTCTTATTTCGGAATAGATTATTTTTTATAGAAAGAGCATGGACAGAAGCATACAAGGTAAATAATGGTATATTCCTATACAAGAGATCTACACTTTATCCAGATATTGTAGTAGTTAGCCAGTAGTTAGGGACCTACAACTGAATCTACACAGTGGCATAGAGATCTGATGACCTGTTTGTGCAGTGATATCCAAGATTTTAAATTCCCAGTATTTCACTAATTTTAGAAAAAAATTATGACTATTTCATAACACTTCAGCCAAATGTACTAGTGGGTGGAGATATACTACGTGCTTTTAAGGTCTAGAAATGAAAAGTTGTTTTGTATCTCAATTAATAGCTTAATGACTTGGCTATAGACTCACATTCCCGGTAGCTCTCTATAAGAAGCAATAAAATTTGCAGCTATTAGATTATTTCCTTGACAAGAACAGCTTCTTGTATTGTTGTCAAAAATTCCTTCAGGATAATATGTCTACATATTAATACCAGCTTTGTTTGACAAACAAAAGTAAAATCAGGCATTTTTAGCTCCATATTATGGTGGTCTAGTTGTTCTGAGTAGTTCTACTAGAACTGCTGTAATACTTTCGTGAGTGTGATACCATATGGTTTCTGGCTTCCAGTAATGAACCTTGATCTTAAAAGGACTCACAGAGTTGCATAACAATCTCTGTATTCCCTCACATTTTCTTTGCATAGTCTGTATGCTTGATTAAAGTAGCCAAAGTGCTTGGAGGACGAAAGAGCCTAATTCATTTCAGCTATCTTCCTAGGACAAACAAAAACCAGCAAGTAGACTGTGCTAACCAACTGCAATTGAGTGATGGAACCTTGAAATTCCATATGTTGCAGTGAAAATGAACCACTCTGCTACTAGAAAATTGAACAGTTCACATACAAAAAAATTATGAGTCAAAGAGCTCAGGAACTACAGCAAAAAAACACAAACCACCCCAAAAAAACAACACAGATAAACCTAACCCAACAACAACAAAAAAATCCCAGTGTATTAGGAATAATTCATACAATGAAGTCAGTATAATTCTTGAAAAGTACAAGATGGATGCTAGCTTAAACATTAACAGAATTGTTGAACAAGTTAAATGTAAGTTTTATTTACTTTTATACGTTTATATGTTAAAACATGTAATGCATAAACCAAAATAGGAAAAGCTTAACATCAGGTTCTAGGTTGCATATGAAAGTTTGTCCACTGTGAAACAAGACTTTTCTTTTCAGAATTAACCATTTTGCTCTAGAACCCTCCCCCCTGTCAATAAAAAAAACAAACGCATTACTGCATGATCCTCACAATATCATTTTTACAGTGACTGTTTGTTTTTCTCTCCAATGTATTTAACAACACAGTCTTCAGTGACTTCAACATAGGTCTAAAGAGTCCTTTTCAGTTTATATAGAGCACGAAATTCACAAAAGAATATTGGACTTTTTTTTTTTTTTTTTCCCCCCAGTTATCCTATGAATAACATTTCAAATCAGGATTGTCATTCACTTTCCATGCTTGTAAGCAAAAGCGGTAGTTAAAAGTTTTAATATTATAGTAAAATAATTAAGATCCTCCCCTCCTGTTAAACGTCATTGAAACATTTTTTGTTTAATGCCAAAAAATACTGTATGCACTGTTACTACCTGTTAATATGTACACCCTGTACATTTCTGCAGCAAGGCAGCAAAATTAATGTGCAAAGTAGGCTGTCTGCAACCTTGAGGAGTGCTAAGTTTGTTGTGTTTTTTTTGTTTTTGTTTGTTTGGGAGAGGGGTTGTTTGTTGTGGGGTTTTTTTTGTTTGTTTGTTTGTTTGTTTGTTTTGTGTGTGTGTGTGTTTTCTCTTAAAGAGGTATTTCTGTGTTTTTCACTGGGTTGAATAGTACAGGCGTTTGGGTTTTTTTTAATCTGCTTCTCCAAGTCAAACAGAAAATTCATTTTAGTAAATGGATAATTTTGCACATTGTGTTCATTGGTTATTATTGAAAATAATCTAAGTTTTGCTACTTCACCTAGAATTCACAGGAATATTTGGAAAAAGTAACATGATTTTAAGACCCACAAAAATACTAAATTTTAATCATTAATTTAGTTATTTCCTCATCTTCACAACTGAAATGAATTTAAAGCACATCTTCCAAAGAAGAAAGAAGGTTAGAAAAAGCAATTGTCCATTTTTATTTTGTTTACATTGCACTGAAAATTTACATCATACTTTTACAAATCCTTTTTCATAAAAATATACTTCTTTACAAAAGTGTATGCATTAATATAAGAGGAGTAGCCAGTTGCAGAAGAAACATTTTAAACGATCTCAAATGTATTAACCTTAACATTAATGAATGAATCATAGTTATTGCAGTCATTTGAATAAACAAGAATAAATAACAACCAATGGTATAAAATATAAAACAGCATCCTTCTAGTAGAATACAGTTTGACAGAGTTGTATGAATATTCAAAACAAAGTGTTGTAAAATGGTTTATAAGAAATTCATCAAACATTATAGAAATCCAAGCAGCAATCCTGGGTACAATGATTTTTGGTAGGCACTCTCTATTACGGTAATAAAAAGTTTAGATTTTCACGGAATTATTAATGTCTGAAAGGGACAATAACAGATAATTCACACTGGCTAACATACAGCGTTTGTGGATCATGCTATGAATGGAAGACAATGACCTACATCAAATAAATTACTGAGTTGCCACTGTATAATTCTGACATGAAATAGTTGTAAAACTGAAAATTACATTTCCTTAGAAGTGATTTTGGATTATCTGAAACTTTATCTGAGGGCTGTGGAATCTGAATTGTCCCTAAAATGAATGGATTGTCCCTAATAAAATCATGGCTTTATATATATGTATATATTATTTTTAATTGTTTGTTTTCATTGCACTATTATAATATATTCAATTTAAAATCATTAGCTGTAAGGATTTGTTTCCATAAAGTATGGAATATATAGATAAAATAGATGTGAAAACACAGTATTTCCAAAGTATTACTTCCTCTTGACTTGTAAATCTAATCCAAAGTTAATTGAAGGCTGTTAAAATCTGTGAACTTTAATGGGATTTTGCCATGTTTTGTACGTGCATTTTGACAAAATACTGAAGGAATAAAGTGATGTGATATGGTCTAGATATTATTAGCATGGATTGAAAAACGGACTTTTAAATTTTTTATATATGGATTTGATTACTAAAGTTACCGTAAACTGCATTTTTAAAATGGAAATATAATTATCTTTTCACACTAGGGAAAAAGCCCATAAGATGGTTACTCTTGAATGGTCTTCAGCAGTAAGGAACATAACAATATGACAAAGCTCAATTCATACTAACTTCTTGATTGCGAAATTTGTCTAGTTGTATGACTGACAAAAGTAACGTAGCAACATTGTCATGTGTGGGTATTGTTAACTGAAATTGAGAAAAGGAGCTTGACTTGGGACGTGAAAAGGAAGGAAGATGTGAATCAGGGAAGGAAACATTTTAATTTTTCTTCTGAGACGTGAAAAGATTAAGTTGTTCTTGCTGATTTCTAAATACTACATCCTGGACTTAAATAATTAACTGTTCTGAGGAAAATAAAGTAGTAAGTGGGCTGAATAAATGAAAAAAAGGTACAAACTAGTGAGAAAGTTGTACCATATGACTGTTAAAGAGAAGTCAGTGACCTATAGTTTCCCATAAGTATAGCTCTTATTTTCTACCTATATTTTTTTTTAACCCAGTCCCTCTATTATAATTTTTATAAAGCACAGAAATATTGATAATGGATGCTCCTCCAATATATGCAAATATGTTTTATGTTTTAGAATAACCTCCTTTTTAAAAAAAGCAAATAAACAATGAATAGCACTCATGGAGTGCAGCTTTTTTTTTGTTTTTAACTCTCCATGGTATACATGAAGAAGAATTCTCATCCAGTTTATGAAAAACAAAATCAAAACAAAATAACCACAACCAATTCTTTTCTATCATCCTCAGGAAAAGGTGACCCAGTATATCCTGAAAAGTGTGCTTTAATTTTTTTTTTTTTCAATCAGTGAACTGTGTGTGCACTTTGTTTTGTGTCATTTTCAGACTTTGAAGACATATCATTACCGCATTATACCATTGTGCAAACAGTGTTCAAGTTGGGGTCAAATCGTACTGCTTTCCCTTCCACATTCTTTGCATTTGTGTCATACATGGGGTTTTCAAAAGCAGCTTGTCCATTATTATTTTCATGTACAGAGCATCCTGTATACTGTGTTTTAGGTGCAGTCCTGTAGAAGAAAAACAAAGCATTTGTAACTGCAGTTTCATCACTGACTTGATGTGGTTTAAGAATCTGAACAGAATTTATCTCCCAATTCTAAGTATGGGAGCTAAATACAACATCTCATTTTTTTTTACATATCTGTGCTAAGAATTAATACTCTCTTTAACAAGGTTTAAAAGAATTAATGATTCATTTAAAATTATGTTCAGTTACAAACTTAGTTAACAACCTGAGAAGAGGTAGATATTTCCACTTGGATGATCAGGTGATAAATAGTTGAGAGTACAAAAAGATCTTGTACAGATGCAATAATTCATCAGCCAGATGACTGAGATTTTCCTTTTGGAGACTCAACAAGTTTATCAAGAAAGAATTTATAGCTGAAACACTTTCTGTTTTCACTAAATAACTCAAATTATCAAAGTTCATTCACTTGAAAATGTTTCACCTATATTGTTATACAAAATGTATGCTGTATAAATCAATATAAGAAGTAAAGTGCTTATAGCATATAGATAATAGCAAATGTATTAAAAAATTACCCAAACTTTTTTTTGTACTCTGAAACAGCTCAAAAACAACTGGTACCATTTAAAAATGATGGTACCTGTTTTAAATTGGTGTTATCCTGAAGAGTATATTACAACTATTATTGTCAGGTTACCAGACATTAATTACCATTTTAACAGCTAGTAGGCAATGAATTGTATTGTCATTAAGGTGATAAAATTTTCTTTAGCCATTTAATGCTTTAAAGCTATACAAAAAATTACTTGACACCGTATCCAAAGAATTAATACTGGTCTCAATAACATGAACAAAGCTGTTGAGCTTAGACTTATGAAACTGAAAGGACTGGTGGCTGCTTAACGTAATTGCATATGAACTAATAATTTCAGATACAGAAACAGTTCCATAATGAAACCTCTCAATGACATAATACTTGCATATACTTGCAAGCCAAGAAACAGAGCAGGCATTAAAATAAATTACTCAATATATGACTCATAATTCTGTCACATGTCAAAAAAAATAATACAGAAAATCTACTGTAAATACATACAAAGTCTATTAATTATATTATTTCCCATATGCCGATAATTTGTAGCATCCATTTTGTTAACATAGAGAAATTTATAACATTTTAAATAGATAGGAATGAAAGTATAGCACAGTACAATAAATTGATCTCTCAGCCATTATGCAAGACCTTAACAGAGGTAGGAAGAACTGTCTACACGCATATTTTGCAAACATTTTGTGGTTTTACAGAAAGCTTTATTTATGTAACAAAGATTGAAGGCAATAAAAACACCAAGTCATATGGTAATTATATATACATAAACTCTACTTACTTTTGTTTATAAAGGTAAAAGCCAAAACCAGCAAATATAAGGGCAAAGAAAGGCACAAGAATAGCAATGGCCACTGAACTACTATTTGTACCATGTGGTTGATTAGAAGAATTTGAACCCTCAGACATGTTAAGACCTAAAAAAGAATAATAAGAAAAGAAAACAAAACAAGTAATATAAGTATCTGTTGCTCATGGCACATACTACTCCATAAACTTCAAAATTTAGTAACACCTTGTGATTGGGTCACCATAATGTGTTCAGGTGTATACATATAGCTGTATGCTGAGACTCCCTGGAAAGTAAAGGCAGTGTGGTATACCATATTCTAACTAATAAGTGGATGCAAAATGTAGGGAGAACAATACATGTACTCTGGTACAGCCAATATCTTACTGCATAATTCTGTATGGGATTCAAGTTTTGGATGTTATTAATACACATTACCATACTGTGTTACAAAAAATCAAATCTATAATAACACACATGTTAGGCTGATTATATTACTAAATATATTTTAATATTTCAGAAATTAATAAATACTGCATGTATAAAAACATTATTTCAAGGAAAGGGTGATACACAGGATGAAAGAGGTAGGAAAAATTATGAAGAGGTAAAGCCAGATATTGATGAAAAAACAAGGATACAATCTGCTACATTGTTGAGGAACACATAATCTAGATTATCTACACAGACAAGATATACACCTTTTTTAATGTGAGGAAAGGAATACCAATGCAGTTTCAATTAATTTTTAAGCCTTGACCTGGATCTTTTAAGAATTACATAGGTCATAATATTTTCTGACTTTCTCCATCTTACAAGGCAAGATATAGAAATCCAAAAAGTAAACAAACAGACAGCCAAAAATATAATCAATATACTAAAATACAGAAAAATAAATTAAATGTAAGAAAAATTGTATGGGAACAGCAATCAAAATATTTTGTTTCGGATAAACTATTTTTGTGTTTGTGTGCATGAAACAATGAAGTGGTAAACATACTAAACAAAATATTTTCCATTATTGTAAATCTCTCCATAACTGTATTATCGGCTATATTAACTACTATTATTTTTTGTACAGAATTTAGGAATCAGGATTTCAAGCTGTGCATTCCACTGTGAGTTGGAACTATGAAAAAGAAAAAAATTGCCTTTATCTCATACATTCATCAATAAATCCTTCCAGCACATGTGAGAATTAAAGTATTTCCTGGTTTTACTGAAAAAAATATGACAATATGAAAAAAATATGGACAATACTTTGCAACTGAAAGATTGTACTTTTATGAGAATTTTAGCTGAAGACAAGCACTATACTTAAGGATCCACTACATTACTGAAAAGTAATTCCTTATCTAAGACATTCTTAATAGTATTTTGTCATTCAAGAATTCAGTATTAATTAGCTGAATTCACATTGTTGATGGGGAAATACCACAGTACTTAAGACAGTATCAGGAAAGTAAATGAAGTTGTTTTTCTTAAAAACCACAAAAGAACGTTGTTACGAGAGGTCTGTTACCAGAGCTCTCTTCTCCAAGAAAGGGTAAATAAAGGCTGTTATTTTAGTGTAGAACTCAATGTATAGAACCAAGAACTCAATTTTTAGAAAATAAATGCTTGTTATTCTTAAGAGTAACATAAAGATTTACTTGCAAATATTTAGCAGTTTCAGTATTCTAGCAAATGTTTAGGTGAAAAGTTTTTCAGCATCATGAGCAAGAGGCCAGTTTAGCAGACCATTCTATAACATGGGTTTTCTAAACAGTTATTAGGGTGTGAAACTATATGAATTTTACACATATTCATAGGAAAACATTGTTCAAAACATTACAAATGTATAGCTATACTAAGCAGTGCATTGCAAAGTACCTCTAACTCCTTACAACTTCTGACAAAACATTCTTTGCTAGTACTATTAATACTTAAATGAGACTTTAAATATATGAATATCTCAATATTCTATAAAATGTCAATACTAATCACATCCTGCAGATACCCTTATACTACTGGACATAGAATTCGCTGAATACCTAATCGTTGAAGTCCAAATTGTCCATAATCTTTACCCTGGATGAATCCTTGAAAAACATATGTTGCTCCATCAGGTTCAGCAGAAACCTGTAAACAAAAAGTACTCTGAATTAAAAGAGGAGAAGTTTGTTACAAGTATCTGTTTGGAAGAGAGATATTCTTAATATGCTTGATTCGTAGCTGTTATTCCCCACTAAAAAGACCTTTTCTTCCCCCCCTTCCACCTCAGAAATATATAGATTTCAAAAGAAAAGACAGAACTGTGGAAGGTACAACTTAGACCTGGTAGGTTATGGTTATATATGCTACCTTATACTACCTTTAACTGTATTATTTTTTTAAAAACAACAAACCTTAAAGTTTCTCACAATTCAAGATGTCAGCATCTGACACACTTCATAATTATGGGATTTCTTTGGGAAGTAGATGGCAAAACTTATATTGCAGATAAGGATGTAAGTATTGAGGTTTTAATAATTACTTTGAATAAAAAGACCTCACATTCAATTGGCAGTTCCTTTTTTCTTTCTTAGTGCTTATCCCTATAATTACTTAATTATACAGCTGTTCACCAGAAGAATGTTGAATGAGGCTTTGGTACAAGAGCAAAATATGCTAGTATAACCTAAAAGACTTGAGGGAGGGAGGAAGGGATTGTAATCCTACTAATGTCTCCCTTATTAAGGTTAGTACATTCTAAACTAACATGTATTCAAATTTACAGTTTTTTGCTTCGCAGGATAGATACTAAGTTTAAACTTGGTGGCCCTGAGGAAAGTTCCTTCAAGATTTTCCCTTAACCTTCCCTTTCTCAAGGCAACAGTATGTCTTCACCTGAAGCTATGTTTTCACAGAAAAAAGGGTGTATTTCTCAGGTGAATTTCTTACTTTGCGGCAAAGCAGTCTGCTATTACAAGAAAAATAAAAAAAAAGACAAAGTCAAATAAAACCACTATGTAAATAGCATACGTAAGGACTGTACTGTGTATTTTTGCACATTTAGAAGTCTGAAAGCAAATTTATTGCTTTTACCATGTCTTTTTTTTCACCTCAGGAGCATGCTCATTAAGCCTAAAGTTTGGACAAACCAAGAGAGTTAAGCCATTTTACAGTATCTATACTGCAATGTAGGGGTTTTGCTTTGGTTTTGCAGCTTTTAAAAAATTATTACTGAAGCAGTGCCACAAGTTATGCAAATATAAATTTATGCATACACTTCAATGTACACCTCTTCTTTTGGCATGCGCATCCATACTGGTAGCCCTATAGTACTTTAGCAGTAGGCGAAACATAAGAAAACAGATTAGTTGAGAAATGAGATGGTGTAATATGGCTGCATGAGTGTTCATCATCATCATCCAATTAACGTTAGGCCCTTTCTTTTCTGAAAAATCTGCTTTCCTGTCTAGCAAATAAAGTGCCTCAGGGCCCCCATCACACTCAGCTTTTTCCAGTCTTAGCATTATGTTGGGAGATGTTTGTTTTTCCTGTCCTCTGAAGAGATTTGCTTTTCACGGTTTAAACACATCCCAGCCACCCAGGCTGCTGCTTCTTTTTTCCCCTCTCCTTCACCTCCTTCTCTCAGATATACGCTCTCTTTTTCTCCATTCTAAAGAATAAGCACAGCCCCAGAACCCCCAAGGGGCTTAATGTTTAATTGCAACAATCTGTTTTGTTTTCTCCAAATATGTAACAGTTCAGCTTTTTCATGGTGTTTCTAAAAATACCACCAAAAAGTAAACATGACTGCCAGCCTCATGATAAAAATTCCTATTATATTAGTATCATATATTATAATGTTATTATAAGTTGATCGTATATTATTATGATGATAAAATTTCTCAATATATTGGAATAAAATTCAAAGAGAAGTAAGAGAAAGTCTTCCGTGTTAACATGTATTACTGTTGTGCCTACACAGTATGACTATTCTCATATATTCGCTCAGACTGGTCTCCTGTATCTTACAATGAAATTTCCATTTCATTTAATGAATTGGCATTGCTAACAAGTTCCCATTTGATATCTCTCAGGATTTTTTGAATGTACAACACCAGTATGATTTCAAACAAAGAAATGTCTTTTGTAGAAGAAATATACTCACAAAACCATCCATAGCCCATTTTTCCTCTTTCAACTTGCTCACAGATGTATGGGAGGGTGCTTTAATGAGATATATGTGGAGCATTAGCCGAGCTTCCTGGCTTTTATACACTCCTGTAGAATATAATTTTAAAAATTTATATTTATGTTGAGTAGAGAAATAAGTTCATCTTTAAGAATAAGCATTTAATCTCTTGCTTTAAAAAGGGAAAGCAGGAAGAATAGTTAGCAATGTTACCAACATTTTAGATAAAGCAAGATGAATAGTTTTGTGAAATTATTTCAATTATTATAGTATTTCGATAGAAACCATTATTAGCTTAGCCTGTGGAGAGGACAGAAGGGAAACCCTACACACACAGCTATTACTTAACAGTTATGGTAACAAGCCTTATATAGAACGAACATTGACAGTAATCCTATTTTAGATGGAAAATACTGTTCTGAGTCAGGCAGAGTGTATTTGAACCTCACATCCCCAATTTCAGTATTTGTAATTTAGTCATAGGGTAAAGAAGGTGATAACAAGAACAAACACATGTAAACTCTATTCCAAAACCTGGTGCTAAATTCAAAACTTCTAAATTTGAAAATATCTCAAAGAACGAATTGTTCTTCATCAGTCAATAATACAACACAGTCTCTTCCAGATAAGGCTTGTATATAACCTTATTTACGTTGTAGGCATAATTAATTGACTCATTTTCAGTTCTGCAGAAAAAAATATTTAGAAACCAAATAACTTTATTTGTTAATTTGGAGAATGAAAATAAAATAGTGTGATATGCTTAGTGATTACAAAGACAATGGTGAATAATGAAAACATAGTCAAGATTTTTAACCCCACATTTTTAACCATTTTAACCCCACATTTTAACCATTAAACCATTAATGGTTTAAACTTCAGATTTTAAATAAAAGACCTCTCTAGTATGGTCATTTCCTTCTGACAGAGCACTGAAATTACTATCCATTTCATATGAAGTCTTCTGTTTGTAGAATCACACAAGGTTATATTGCACTTTATATGAACAAAAAACAGTGATGGCTAAAACTTTAACAGAAACAAAATTAAAACCAAAACCAAGAAAAAGGAAAAAAACCTTCAAAGAATTATACTTCTACCTGCAGAAAATTCCACTACACTGAAATTAAAATTCACTGATTTATTGACTCAATACATCACAGAACAAACTTAATGCTGTAAATGAATTACACTTAGACATTGGCTTTCACCCCCCCTTTTTTTTTTCGTTTTTACTGACTAACAAATGTGGGTGACTTCAGACTAGACTTAGTATCTGCTAATTATGCATGAACTAAAGGAGACTTCTTTTTATTAACTGAAAACTCCGGCAACACAGAAGTACCCTTAATTTTTGTCATTTTCCACTTCCATGTTCATCCAAATTCTGTGACGTGAACAAGAACTAAAGACAGCACTGAGACATAGGAGAAGGTACTGCTTGTCTGTATGGGGACTGTGTGGCAAGGTTTTGGCAACAGGCAGACAGCAGGGGTGGCTTTTGTGACAAAATGCCAGAAGCTTCCCACATGTCCAACTGAGACAAAGGCAGCCGGCTCCAAGATGGACCTGCCACTGGCCAAGGCTGAGCCAATCAGCAATGGTGCTAGCACCTCTGGGATAACGTATTTAAGAAGACGGGGAGAGTGAACTATGCAACACCACCAGCAGTCAGCAGTAAAGAGTGATAATATGTGAGAGAAACAGCTATGGAGACACCAAGGTCAGAGAAGAAGGAGGGGCAGGAGGTGCTTCAGTCACCAGAGCAGAGATTCTCCTGCAGCCCATGGTCCTGACTACGGTGAAGCTGGCTGTCCCCCTGCAGGCCATGGAGATCCATGCTGGGCCAGGTGGATGCCTGAATGAGGCTGTGACCTCATGTATTTCTCATAACCCTACTCTCATTTGATTGGCACTAAATGTAATTAATTTCTCCAAGTCCATTTTGCCTGTAATGGTAATTGGTGAGTGACCTCTCCCTGTTCTTATTTCAACCCACAAGCCTTTCATCATAATTTTCTTCCTTTGTCTAGCTCATGAGAGGGAGTGATAGAGTGTCTGGGTGGGCATGCGGTGTGCAGCCAAAGTCAGAACACCACACTCTCCAGTGAAAAACTGTATCTAAGGCTGCACAAAAACACTAGTGGAAGGAAGGGAGGAAGAGAGGAAGAGAGGGAGGGAGGGAGGGAGGGAGGGAGGGAGGGAAGGAAGGAAGGAAGGAAGGAAGGAAGGAAGGAAGGAAGGAAGGAAGGAAGGAAGGAAGGAAGGAAGGAAGGAAGGAAGGAAGGAAGGAAATACCCTGGTACTTATATGCTCATTGCATCTTAAGGCAGAGAAGGAAGAAACGCTGGCACAAACTAACATTTTAATATTGGACTGCAGTGCTGCAAAGATATAATCTGGAGGACATCAGATTTTTCAGACTAAAAATTTTGTGTACGTGGTCAGAAGAATGTGGTGCGTGATGTTATTGTGTTAAAACGAATTCCAGAGAAGCAAAAACATGATCACATTTGTCTTGTGGGCTGCTAATCTGAGAAAAGCAAATACTTATAAAACAGAAATAGATTACATGCCCATATATATCCCCACTAAGAAAAGGCATTTAATTTTATCCTCTCCCTTAGTTTATTCATTCTAGACTCTCACTACAGACTATGGTGAGATGGACATCTCAAAAGTTCAGTCCATGTTAAGATGCAAACCTCCTAGTCCTTTTCAGAAGCTGTAGTAAGAGACAGGGCAACAGAATTCCTGTTTCTCATTTGCATACCTAAATTCACAGAACAAAAGCCTTCTCCACACTGAGGGTAGGTGATTGCCCTATAGGGGGTATCATTATACATAAATCACCTCTGAGCTAACAAGTAGACTTACTTCCATGTTAATGCTGCATCTTGGTAAGATAAGGTGTATTTCCTTGTCTTCAGGACTGCATTAACATTATCACATAATGTTTGCTCACTTCAAGAGCTTGTATAGTGTACATCTAGAAATCATTTGGAACTTGGGAAAAAAAAATCAATGACACCTGCCATGTCTCTTACAAATGTACAATATGAAACACTTGTGTGAGGCTGAAGGCAGTGACTGAAGGCTGCAGTGCGTGTGCAGGGGCATGAACATGAGGTATGTACACTCAAACAAGACCATAGAAAAAATCACCCCACAAGCCAAGGAACCACTGTTCTCTNATTTTCTTCCTTTGTCTAGCTCATGAGAGGGAGTGATAGAGTGTCTGGGTGGGCATGCGGTGTGCAGCCAAAGTCAGAACACCACACTCTCCAGTGAAAAACTGTATCTAAGGCTGCACAAAAACACTAGTGGAAGGAAGGGAGGAAGAGAGGAAGAGAGGGAGGGAGGGAGGGAGGGAGGGAGGGAGGGAAGGAAGGAAGGAAGGAAGGAAGGAAGGAAGGAAGGAAGGAAGGAAGGAAGGACCCTGGTACTTATATGCTCATTGCATCTTAAGGCAGAGAAGGAAGAAACGCTGGCACAAACTAACATTTTAATATTGGACTGCAGTGCTGCAAAGATATAATCTGGAGGACATCAGATTTTTCAGACTAAAAATTTTGTGTACGTGGTCAGAAGAATGTGGTGCGTGATGTTATTGTGTTAAAACGAATTCCAGAGAAGCAAAAACATGATCACATTTGTCTTGTGGGCTGCTAATCTGAGAAAAGCAAATACTTATAAAACAGAAATAGATTACATGCCCATATATATCCCCACTAAGAAAAGGCATTTAATTTTATCCTCTCCCTTAGTTTATTCATTCTAGACTCTCACTACAGACTATGGTGAGATGGACATCTCAAAAGTTCAGTCCATGTTAAGATGCAAACCTCCTAGTCCTTTTCAGAAGCTGTAGTAAGAGACAGGGCAACAGAATTCCTGTTTCTCATTTGCATACCTAAATTCACAGAACAAAAGCCTTCTCCACACTGAGGGTAGGTGATTGCCCTATAGGGGGTATCATTATACATAAATCACCTCTGAGCTAACAAGTAGACTTACTTCCATGTTAATGCTGCATCTTGGTAAGATAAGGTGTATTTCCTTGTCTTCAGGACTGCATTAACATTATCACATAATGTTTGCTCACTTCAAGAGCTTGTATAGTGTACATCTAGAAATCATTTGGAACTTGGGAAAAAAAAATCAATGACACCTGCCATGTCTCTTACAAATGTACAATATGAAACACTTGTGTGAGGCTGAAGGCAGTGACTGAAGGCTGCAGTGCGTGTGCAGGGGCATGAACATGAGGTATGTACACTCAAACAAGACCATAGAAAAAATCACCCCACAAGCCAAGGAACCACTGTTCTCTGGTAATTTGTAATGGTGGATACACAAGCATTTCTTGGTGAAAGGTCAATGTGCTTCTTCAGAGCTAGAAACTGTGTCCAAGAGGCTGTTTAATCTGAGCCAAACAATTTAAAGCTATACCTTTCTCTTCTCTTAACCCCAATGATAGGATTGCTATTGTCACTCATCCTAAAATGATCAAAAGAACATGCCCATTTCTAACCTGTGACAGACAAGTATGCTATTATATAATTACAGCAAACACAGATGTCAAAAAAAAAAAAAGTAAAAAAAGATGCAGCAAATGGTGGAATGCAAAACAGTAAGTACTGCATGGGGAGAGAACTACTCTTCATTTCAGAAACCTACAAATTGAGTATAGAATAAATCAGCTTCCTGGCCTCTAAATGTCTTTTTTGATCCATCCCTACTTCCCTGGCCCTAAGAAACTGTTTCAATATACAGGATATCAGTTTTGTACCTGCAAAACAGGGAAGAAAATAATATTAATTACCTGCTGATTTTGTAATACCTGTGTGTAGAGCAAAAAATGGGCATTTGTAATCACTTTTGTGTCCAGTTGAGGGAACCTTTTTATTTCGAGTGAAGATAGTTTGGGCGAGAAACTGCAGCTTTTACTTTTATTAATCCTAAAAACGTTAAATACTACATCTGCCATACCTAATAGTCTCATAGAAATTACATGGTTGAAACTAAACAGACATCACACGATAGAATAAATTCACACACACAGTCAAGACAAGCACAGTTACCATTCAGAAAATATTTCAAGAAACATTCAGTCCATCTATGGCTTCACAATGGTGACTCTTCAAAGGACACCTACAAAATATCTTCCACAGACAAACCTAGCGAAAAAAATTCACTGCTCTACCAGATACTAGAAACTAATAGCTCAGCAGACACGGATCCTTTGGTCCATTACATTCTTTCCGTAGACCACCTCTCTCAGAGACATATGGGAAGAACTTTCCCCACTCTTTTTTCCAACAGGTCAATATTCTGTCGTTTCTTTCCTTGCTAACACCTCTGGGATAAAGAACGACCTTGAACTACTTCAGAGAAGAAATCCCTAAGAGATGAGCAAGATTGAAACCATCAGTGTCCAGCCTATACATAACTTCAAATTTTAGGTTTCTTCAGTCCATTCAAAAAGCATTGTAGACAGAGGGTGAAGCTTCGAGAAACTAAGTTCTGAGTAATAATATTGATTTCAGGTGTTTCTTCTATGCTTGTTCGCACTCCTGTGCTACAGCCTGCCACTCCTCTGGTGTGACAGGCCCATTGTCTGTGTGGCTGAGACTGACAGGGACTGACAGAGTTTGAAAAGCAAACAAAAACTATAAATCTTATCTGTAGTTTCTGCTAATGGCTCACAGCATAAAGAACTGTGCATATTGTGCCAACATATGCATATTGTGCCAACATAACCACGACAAGAGTGCTCTGTGTGGCAGAGACTGTGGAATATCACAAACCAAGATAGAAATCCAGGGCTGCTTCTGAAACCACGACACAAAGGGCAGCTACTTTTTTCAACTATATCAGCTAGTCTAACAAGTGTCATCTCTCCTTGCTTTCCACATTCATTAAGTATCTCTACCTTGCTAGTTCAACACATACCAACCTCATCATACTGCTTATTAGTCATTAATAGGTTATTGTAGGGAAATTTTATGATTAAGAATTAAGGAATAATAATTTAAGTTTATATATAATATTTAAGGAAGAAATATGAGAATTTGGATTATTCTTTCACTGCTTATTGACTATTAACTCCAAATGTAATAGAAACCTGGGAAATTAAAAGAAGAGGAGGAAAAGGTGGAAAAATCCCTATGTTTGAAAAGGAACTAGAATGAAAATTTATTTGATAAGCTAACAAAGTTTCCAGGAGATGTTAAAAGTGCAGGTATTATGCATAAATTTACAGGGAACCAATATATATAAAACAAACAAACAAAAAGGAATTTAGGTTTTTATCCCATACCTGATAGCAGCAATTCCATATTGCTGTTTGTAAGTGTTGCATTTACTCTTCCTGAAGTTGCATTGAAACTGGTGACTGTCAAAGTCATGGGCTGTTTCTTGCTTTTGTAATTGTAAGATCCTTTCCATATATAATTTTGGGCAAATACATCATCAGGAACTATACAGACATCAAACATGTTTCAAATAATTTTGCAATACGTAGTACTCATGAATTCAAACATCCAATAAACTATATGATAAATATCAGCATTTTCTTTGCTTTACCCTTGCTATTTTCAAGTCTATTAGGCATAATCTTCACATATAAAGCATAGAAACCTGGCATGAGTATATATGAAAGAGATGTATTAATATTGAAGGACTCAACAACAACTGTACCTTCATTTGTTCTTTTCCTCAAATAGGGACATATCCTAAAATTAAACCAATTTCACAAAATAAAATTTAACAGCTGTAACCAAAAGACTAGATCTTTTCTATGCCAGCGCAGACAGGCAGGGACGTACAGCTAGGATTAAATTTTGCAGAAATTAACATCAATTTAGATATCAAAATTTTTATAAGCATATTTAAATTCTATTAAAATATTATAAGCATTTTCTTTATTACCTAGACATTTTTCTAACAAAAAAAAAAAAAAACATATAGGCAGTTTTGTCTTGTCTTCAAATGTTTAAACATATTATGAGCTTTACCATAAAAAGAAGTCATAGACTGCAGGGAGAATAAATATGCTAAATTTATACTTTTACGTTTAACATTTATTATTATCTAACTGCAAAATGATTAATTTAAGTAATGTTATTCCAGCAAGAATATGGCTAAAAAAAATGTTACCTATCCAGCAAAACCAGATACATACAAATCTTAACAGAAAATACCATTTAAACAATTAAATTAAAGGTGACTTAGAATGGGTTTACTGCACTTTCCAAGGTAAATGGATCCAACTTAGCCATTTAACAAATAATGATTATTTAAATTCAGTGCTTTCACATTATTTGGGGTCACTCACACTGATCTTAAAGTTCTGGGTTCATGTATGCATTGGCATCTGATGTGAGATAAACTTGGAAGAGTAATTACCCCTTTTTCTCTCAGGATACCTCAAAATTTAAGACTGGGGCACACTAGAATAACCTACAGTCTTCCTTCATCATTTATTTTACGGGTCACAGAGACAGATTGTCATCCCCACGGAGGATAGAAGAGCTTTCCTTGTATTTTGTTTGTGTATATACATATGCATATTTTTTTTGACAAGTAGACGCATAAAAGCAAAACACCTAAGTACTTGGGCTGAAAACCACAAGCAAGCAAACTGCATGGTGCAAACAGTCTAATGCTGTTGATTTGTGATCTGCCTGGAATTTCCCTACTTTCAGGAAAACTGATCTTTATGTACTTAATTTGCAATTAATTTGGATTGTAGAAAAAGCTTCTGAAAGAAAAAAAAAAAAAGAAAATATTACTATCATTCAGTAGATCGTTGATGAATACAGTTCTGAAGTAGTGTACTACCTGCAATTATTTTTTTTATTTTTTTTTTTATTTTTTAAACAGAAAGGTTCCTCTTGGATCCAGTCAGGACATCCAAAGATAGTCTTCTTTAGCAAATCAGTTAAAATTGGAGTTCACTTTAGCCGGAGTTAGAGACTACCTTCTCTAGGCTAAAATTAGTTTTTTTGAAGGCTAAATTGAAGCCTAATACTGAAGCATTTAGGTAAAGCAATTTAAATTAGCAATATGTAAAAGAACTGCAAGACTGTGAATGTGAAACAAGAAGACTTTGGATCTTAAACAGAACATAGTGATTTCAGTGAAAGCAATAAAACTCTCATCACATAACAGTTAGAAATTGTATATGGATATAAATAATATCATGTAGTCTACATGGACTTAAGCATTGGGGCATTATTTAATCCATGATGGTTTTGTTCTATTAGTGTAATGCCTATTCTAATACCCTTTATTCATACTATGCCACACAGTGCAGTCTCACCAAATTGATTCTCATTGTCTTTTCTACATAAATTGTTTAAAACTATATATACCTCAAAGTACTTACCACTTAGTTTGGGACTTGGTGTTCCCAAAGCTGGTCTGGGGTCCTTCACTAATATTTTGGAACCAGCTGTTAGAAAGAATGAATGACAAAAAGATAAATCAGTAGCAAATATATTACTGAGAAACTAGGACAATAATTTCCATAATGCAAATTATTTGTTACAAAGGATATATATAAGTACCACAAGAGCACATGCCCATTGATTTCTTCCATTGCCATGTTCTCTCCTAAGTCAGTCACCCGGATTCTACCAAGTCATTTGAAATACTCAAACAGTATAAGCTTTCACTTCAGAATCCACATTTCAGAATTCACAGTCCTCGACTATCCACATAATATGCAAGAAGTCTTTTAATATGTCAACTAAGGCAAGTTATGTCATTAAATCAGGATCCACACAAAACAGCAATATGAATAGTGCTTTGACTGGAAATAATGTAACACCAAACAGTGAAGAGATACATAACAAAGGCATTCTAATTTGCATCTCTCTCCAGGACTTAATTACCTTCAACAGTACTGAGTGAGACATCTTGTGTTCAAGACTGAAAACCTGAAGATACATACTTAATCTCTCATCAATGGATAAGATCATTGTTTCTTTAAAAACCAGAAAAGTCACAAAGAAAGAAACAAATTATGCTGTTCACAGTATCTCCAGCTGCTCAGGTGATTTGAGCACCGAAAGTTGGAGAATTTAATTTCTTCTCTGCTTAGAGCAGGAACTCTCCCACTGCTGAAGATGATGAACTAAATGCAATGGGACAGCGTCATTTCTTGCAGCTGAAGCTATTTTATTTTGCAGAAACTAACTCAGATTCACTGGGCTATAAAGAAGACACACAATGCTGTCTCCTAATGTAGAATACTCTCATGCAGCACCAGGCTCTATTCCTTGCTCCAGTATTTTGTATTTTGTGTTTTGTAATTGTCTTTGAACCTAGGACTTTCCTCTCTGATTTATACTAAAAAAAAACTTCTTTCTCCCTGAGTGGTGTATCTTTCTGCACAGAAAGTTTAGCAAGAAGCACTGAGTATATTTTTTCCTGAGAGCAACTTTTATCTTATTACAGAAGGCTTGCTCTTGGTATTCAGATTAAAACTGGCAAGAAACAAGGGCAGGGGTTGAAATTCAGCCTAAAGTTCTGATGTTACTGATGACTGATTAATCTCTCTTTCCTCTCTGTTTTAAAAGAAACTTACCAAACTTCACTGAACATGGTTAACCTGGAGGGTGTGTTTCAACAGCATGTTTTCTAACTACATCAAGATCAGGTTAGAAATATATAGATCACACTTTCCAAAGGGCTTTAGTATAAAAAGCTTCTGAGTCAATCAACCTTGTCAAGGTAGATACATTTCTAGTCAAGTTCAGAACTGAAATTTTAAATTCAAAGTAAAATTTAAATAAAAAAATAAATACAAATCTAAAACTAAAACAAGCTATCCATGGAGTTTAAGTTTCTAAATCCAGATATTTTCTGAGTAGAACTTTCAAGATTGCAGTTTCGTATTTAAAGGACCAAATTCTGGTTGAATTCCCCTGCACATCCTTTTAGAGCTCTCAACTGCAAATGTTTTATTCCTTTTCATCCATTTCCAAGCTATTTTTGCAAACAGGTGGACAATCTGACCTGGTGCTCTTCTGTCTTCCATAAGAGGTAGATGTTTCACCTCTTTGTAATACATAATATTTAAAAATTTTAGAAGATACTTTACTTTGTCTAATTAGAATTAATACTTTGCAATATGTTGCTCATTCTTCTCTTTCTCTAATGTTAAAGAGCAAGAAGTGAGAACTCTGATCTTAAAAACTTTGCATTTCTGTAACATTTTATCAGGACGTTGGGAAACTAAATTATATGCCAAGGTGGATACAGTTGTAGGTACAACCAAATAATTAAAAAAAAAAAATTTCTCAAAAAGGTTCCTTACTGTCAGATAGGACAGCTAATACTAATATCATAAGCAGAAAATTCTTGGATCAAAATACAACCCATGAATCACATTTGGCTTGCCATAACACTTCCTGAACACTGAACAAGTCGTGAGCTTTCTAGCAGCTTGCTTTCTACCACTTTCCTGAGGGTCTGCTCTCTTTTCCCCCAGCATTTGCCTGGCATGCAAAATATTAATTTCCTACTTCCCTTCCAAGTAGCAGTGTTTGGTTATATAGCCTTTGAATATCTCTGAAAGAGCCCTGGGGATAACCACATCTGAAACATTAAGTATCAGCAATCTGAAAGGTGGTTTAATTATTCAGGAAACATAATTCCAAATACTTGCTATACTTGAGGATTTATCTCGCATGAAAAAACACCACCATCACCAGAATTCTGCCATGAAGTTTTTCATACCCTGCTATGATAACATATGTAGTAAAAATTAGATACAAAATACTATGTTGGAACATCAAGGATAGGTAGATACACGTTGTTTGCAGGAAGTATATTGCTGTGTACATACAAATATAAAATCATATTAAACCCCACAGATTAATTCAGTACAGGGATTTGGACATCTACTTGGAATTTAGGCATCTCCAATATTAGAATGGAATCACAGAATTGTGTATACGTTGGAAATGACCTCTAAGATCATAGAGTTGAACTGTTAACCTACCACTTCCAAGTTCACCTCTAAAACATGTCCCTCAGAACCTCATCTACACGTCTTTTAAACACCTCCAGAGATGGTGAATCAACCAGTTCCCTTGAAAGCCTGTTCCAATGCCTGACAACCCTTTCTGTGAAGAAGTTTTCCTAATATCTGATCTAAACCTCCCCTGGCCCAACTTGAGGCCACTTCCTCTTGTCCTGTCACTTGTTACCTGAGAAAAGAGACTGACACCCACCTCACTACAATCTCTTATAAGGTCTCCCTGAAGCCTCCTTTTCTACAGGCTAAACAGTCTCAATTCCCCCAGCCGCTCCTCATAAGACTTGTGCTCTAGACCCTTTATCAGCTCTGTTGCCCTTCTCTGAACTCACTCCAGGACCTCAATATCTTTCTTGTAGTGAGGAGCCAAAAACTGAACACAGGATTCGAGGTGCAGCCTCACCAGTGCCAAGTACAGGAGGAAAATCACTTCCCTAATCCTACTGGCCATGTTATTTCTGATACAAGACAGGATGCTGTTGGCCTTCTTGACCATCTGGGCACACTGCTGGCTCATATTTGGCTGTCTGTCTGACAATATCCTGAGGTCTTTTTCCCATGAGGCAGCTTTCCAGCAACGGTTCCCCAAGCCTCCAAAATTGCATGGGGTCATTGCAACCAAAGTGCAGGACCAGGCAGCCTGGTTGAACCTCATACAATTGGCTTCAGGCCATTGATCCAGCCTGTCCAGATCCCTCTGTAGAACCTTTCTACACTCAAGTAGATCAACACTCTCACCCAATTTGGTGTCTTCTGCAAATTTACAGAAGATGCACTTGATCCCCTCATCCAGATTATTGTTAAGGACAGCAAACAGAACTGGCCCCAATACTGAGCCCTGCAGAATGCCATTTCTGACAGCCACGAAGTGGGTTTAACTCCTTTCACCACCACTCTTTGGTCTTGGGCATCCAGCCAGTTTTTACCCAGCAAAGAGTATGCCCATCCAGGCCCTGAGCAGCCAGTTTCTCCGGGAGAATGTTGTGGGAAACAGTATCAAAGTCTTCACTAAAGTCTAGGTAGGCTTTCCCTAGGTATCCAAAGCCTTTACCTCATCCACTAAGTGAGTCACTTTCTCATAGAAGGAGATCAGGTTAGTCAAGCAGGACCTGCCTTTCATAAACCCAGGCTGACTGAGCTGGATACCATGTCCTGTACATGCTGCATGATGACAGTCAAGATAATCTGCTCCATAACTCTCCCCAGCAGCAAGGTCAGACAGACAGGCCTGTAATTTCTTGGATTCTCCTTCCAGCCCTTCCTGTAGATGGGCATCGTATCTGCTAATCTCCAGTCAACTGGGGCCTCTCTGATTAGCCAGGATTGATGATAAATAGCGGCAAGTGGCTTGGTGAGCACTTCCTCCAGCTCCCTCAGTGCCCTTGGGTGGATCCCAACTGGCCCCATAGACTTGTATGTGTCTAAGAGGTATAGCAGGTGGCTAGCCATCTCCCCTTGGATTACGAGGGCTTCACTCTGCTCTCCTCCCTGTCTTCTGACTCAGCGGGCTGTGTGCCTGGAGCAAAACTGGTCTTACTATTGAAGACTGAAGCAAAAAGGCACTAAGTACCTCAGCCTTTTCCTCATTGTTGTCATTGTGTCTTCCCCCACATCCAATAAAGGATGGAGACTCTCCTTAGCCCTCCTTTTGTTGCTGATGTATTTATAGAAAAAAAAAAAAAAGTCTTTTATGGCAGTAGCTCGATTAAATTCTAGCTGGGCTTTGGCCCTTCTAATTTTCTCCCTGCATAACCTCACAACATGCTTGTAGTCCTCCTAAGTTGCCTTCCACTACTTCCAAAGACCATAAATTCTCCCTTTTTTACTGAGTTCCAGCCAAACCTCTCTGTAGAAGGGGGGTGGTTAGTAGATCGAGAGAGGTCCTCCTTCCCCTCTACTCTGCCCTGGTGAGACCACATCTGGAATATTGTGTCCAGTTCTGGGCCCCTCAGTTCAAGAAGGACAGGGAACTGCTGGAGAGAGTCCAGCGTAGGGCAACTAAGATGATTAAGGGAGTGGAGCATCTCCCTTACGAGGAAAGGCTGAGGGAGCTGGGTCTCTTTAGTTTGGAGAAGAGGAGACTGAGGGGTGACCTTATTAGTGTTTATAAATATGTAAAGGGTGAGTGTCACGAGGATGGAGCCAGGCTCTTCTCGGTGGCAAACAATGATAGGACAAGGGGTAATGGGTTCAAGCTGGAACACAAGAGGTTCCGCTTAAATTTGAGAAGAAACTTCTTCTCAGTGAGGGTGACGGAACACTGGAACAGGCTGCCCAGGGAGGTCGTGGAGTCTCCTTCTCTGGAGACATTCAAAACCCGCCTGGACGCCTTCCTGTGTAACCTCACCTAGGTGTCCTGCTTCGGCAGGGGGATTGGACTAGATGATCCTTTGAGGTCCCTTCCAATCCCTAACATTCTGTGATTCTGTGATTCTGTGATTCTGTGATACTGTCAGTAAGCTGAAGTCTCCTGTGAGAACAAAGGCTAGCAATTGTGAGACTTCTCCTTTCTGTCTATAGAATATTCTGTCTTCCTCTTCATCCTGGTTGGGTGTTCTAGAACAGATGCCCACAATGATATCTGACTTTTTGACCTTACCCTGATTTTTACCCATAAAGACTTGACCCTTTCATCACCATCGTCAAGCTCTAGACAGTCAAACCACTCACTAGCACACAGGACTAACCCACCATCTCTCCTTCTTTGCCTATCCCTTCTGAAGAGTTTATAGCCAACCATGGCAGCACTTCAGTTGTGTGAGTCATCCCACCATATTTCTGTGATGGCAACTATATCACGGTAGTACTGAAACTGTCATAGCTGTCTTGCAGTTGATATAATCTCTGTAAATAAAATTATCCTGATTTAAATTTAGTATGTATGCACAAAAACATCAAGAATCTTACTTCACTGAGTTTATGAGAATGTAGTCCACATCTGACTCTGACAGAAGTCTAAAAGCAGGTGTTACTCAAGTATTTTGCCTCTAAAATTCTATTTGGAATTGACACCTCTGAGCACGCAAATTAAAGTCAAGTACAAAAAAAAAACACATGTCCCATTAAACACAACTGACAAAGGGTTAGAATTATCCTCTTAGATGCTCTCCTTCCTCGTTGTCCTTGCCATTCTCTCTTAACTTATTAGACTGCAAGTAAAGAACGTCACTGAAATATGATAGATGAGAGATGCAGTGGGAAACAGAAGAGTTACCTTCACAAACTGGAACCTTCCCAGTCCATGTGCCATCAGACCTACAGGCTCTATGCTCTGATCCTCCCGCCAGGAAGAAGCCTGGCTGACAAGTGTAAATCAGTGTATAACCAAGTGAGGGAAGATCCATTCCTGCAACATTAGCATGAGTTGGTGTTTCTGGCTGTTTGCAGCTGTGAGCTAGAAAGAAAAGAGAAAATATCCTTCAGTCAAAATGGTGATAATATTTCTGGAAAAATAATCTCTATCCATTCTGACAGGTAACTTATGAAGAAAAAAGCATCAATATATATATTAATATATTTTAATTCACATTAAAAATTACTACATAGTCTATAAATTACTATCCTGAGCCTGTAAATACACTCTTGAAAATGGACCTTTCAATTTCATGGGACCAAAAGCCAACTTAAATGCACTCTCACAACCAAAATTAATTGTCTGTATATGTGAACACAAACAGCACATGTTACCACAATTAAAAGCAATCATGGCTTGTGACTTACATGACTTATGATATCTGTGCAGCATTGAGTAACAGTAAATAAATGGATCATTTGGAAAACACTATGAAAGGTCAAGGAAAAATTGGGAGGCAATTTTTAAATATCAGGCAGAAAAATTAATTACCATTTCTAATCTCATGAAAGTGTCTTATGTCTTTAACAACCACAAGAATCTGGGAGTCTTGTGTTACCTCAAAAACAGCATACATCCAAGAGCAGAGCTCACCTTTCAACACACTGAGCTAGTGATTTGCTGTTTGCTTACGGGGAATGCTAGCACCAACTGAAACATTAAAATGGTTTTCTTCTGTGGACATGCTCTCCAAACACTGAAGTGATACTGTAAGGTCAGACCTTATGAGGTGAGACTATTTGCAGAAAAATACAGCTGGCTAGCTGAAAAACTACAAAGATTAACCATATTGTTAACACCTTCAGTATATTAGCACTATTTATCAAAGTGCAAAAGATCTGAGAAATTAAATGCTGCTTCCTGTAGCAAGTAAGAAGATTGCCTCAATTTCAGATTCAAAAATTTCAAATTACAAACCCTTTTTCCCCTCTTCTTAAAATACCCTGGCTCCTTAGACGGAAAACAGCTCAAACACTTTACTATAACTGATTGTAACTATCTGCTCCAGTACAAGCTAGGGTTGTGCAGGGTTTTCTTCCATATCCTATTCTAACCATCTCCTCCCAACTCTTTCACTGTCTTCATTGGAAGGGTTGCACTCTCTTAGATAGAAACTAATTTCAGCATCTCTCTGGATGAAGAGATGTATATAAATCTCATTATTTTGCATTGTGTTTCTTCTAATTCTATAGCTGTTCATAGAAAAATTCACTCACAAAATCGCAATTCTTGCTGCTGTAAACTAGCAATGCAAATCTGTATTAATGCTAAGTTGATAAAACTATAGACATGAAGTTAACTTTATAAAATATTATTGTAATTAAACAGCCTAGATTAAAAAAATGGATAGATAAAAAATGTATAATTTACTTACGTATGCATTCTGGCTGGATTCCACTCCATGTGAGATCAGGAAGGCAAGTTCTTGTTGTTGAGCCATGTAGAAGATGCCCTTTTTTACACTGAAATTGAACAACATTTCCTACCTGTTGAAAAGCAGAAAACATAGTAATATTGTTATGAGGAGACATGCGTATATTTTCTTTTGAAATCCTCCGTGGAAGACAATCGAAACCTTGTCTTCTGTGGTCTTTCTGGTATATTGGTTTGGGCCCAGAACAGTTGGGGCACTGTGAGTTTGGAAAACAAGCTTATTGTGACTTTCTAGCTCTGGACCAAGGAGGACCCAGTCAGGCAATCTTGCAGCAAACCAGGGAAGTCACAGAGCTTAAATGTGCAATAGATTCTGCTGGGCCTTTCTTGAACTATATCCCCCTTTCATGGAATGCTGGATGAGTTCACAAATTATGATGAGAAATATTTCATTACAATATACAAGACCTGGTCAACAACTCTGTCTTATGCTTCAGAAACTATAATGTTCCATAATATTTTAATTTTGGTTTTTGATGACAAGAGGTAAAAAAAGAATTGTTCTTTATACCACACAGATAATAGAAATTGGAATGCAGGTACATTACAATTTACAATAGCAATTCATCTGAGATTAGTTTTTAATTATTATTCTTATTATGGGTATGTGCTGCATAAAAAGGAAAATAGAATTCTTTAGTCAATAACAGTTTCTGCACAAACATAACATGGAATACCTTGTTCAGCATGTCCAGTCCTGGTGACATTGATGAAAATGCAAATAATTCAATTTCCATCAAAAGCAGGGAAATTAGATTACAAATATATCACTCAGAGAGTAGTGTATCACATGCAGTGTGTCATTAACTCCGATATTAAGGTGCATAGATCACATCTACTCTTCTGCACTGAACTGTATTTATCAGTTCATGTTTAATCAAGAAGTTGAAAACTTAAAACTGTCTGTGACAGCACATTTATGGATCTGTTTTTGTGGTTTGTTTTGTTTGCTTTTTTGTTGGTTGTTGTTGTTGGTTGGTTTTGGTTGGGTTTTTGTTTGCTTGGTTTGATTTGTTTTTTTCTTTTCATTATTTTGTATGAACGTGTAACACTTGCTTCAAATTGATGTTCAAAGGAAAAAAGTGGATTCCTCAGCAACAGTTTAATCCTGGGAAATAGCATTTTGCTGCTACAACTGGTCATTTGCAACTTTATAGTACTACTCCATTTCAGCTCAAGCTTCTCATCAGAATGAAATTTAATAATAACCTATGAACTACAGATAGTAGCTCATCAACACAGTACGTGATTTAAAATTGAACTCTCCTTTTTTACTTCTTTACTGTGCTCGCTGAACTATGTAATTACTTTTAAAAGCTTTTGAAGAAAATACACTAAATCATTTTCACAATTAAGTACAAAGTGGGAAAATACTGAAAGTTTTAGAAGTTTCACTAAGTAGAAATAGAAGTACTTTTTTGTGTAGTAAAGATCTTAGTTAAAACAAACACCACCAATAAATTACTTTAAAACAAGTACTAGTCTTACAAAAGAGTCATCAATTTCAGTAACCTGCCTCTATCAAAGCAATCTCCATCCACAGCTATAGAAGTAAAACCTGCCCTGTTTAATCTTTAGCTATCAAGGAAGACAATCCTTTGATGCTGTTTCTAATACCAGGACCCTTTCACACTTATTCACACGAAAAAAAAATCCAACCAAAACAAAATCTCAGCTTAACTGTTACATATAGTTTCTTCATATATATCTGAATAGGTACTCAATTTTCTTTCCACATTATTCTTTCAAAGCTGACTCTATGATCCTCCTGAATATAAAATATTTAAGAAAAAATATAGTTGTTTTGTGATGTGGAGTAGCTGGACATAATGGAAGTCAATGAGGTAAGTAGGTTAATTGGGCACTTACACTCAGGTGCCTCATTCTAAACTGTAACTAAGTTAGAGATTCAAACTCTAGTAGTCAACAGCAGCTCCAGAAATAGATACTGTATGGGTTTAACTGCTTAACTACGCTACTTCACTTACTTTTAATTAATATTTTATGTGTTACATTCTTTTTAAAAAAGAAAAAAAGTATCTTCAGAGTTTGACAATTCTCACAATGTGACTATCTTTCATATATTAGCTCAAAAACACTTAAATATGGGCAATACTGAATTAATCAGATGACTGCAATCTTGGCATTTTCTCCTACTTTTTAGCACGATATTACATAAAATAAATTTGTCACTGTACAAAATCTCTTTAGAGGAATAAAAAGTCAATACATTAAAAAACAAAAAAATCAGTATATTTAGCAAAATTCAATATATTGTGATTCTACTCGTCAGGAATGGTCTGAGCAGAAAGTTCATAGTTTATGAGTTGAAAGGGCTGGAAAATCAAGTCCACAAAGTCTTTAGACTTACAGGACTCTATGGGTAACAGTAAAAAAGAAAAGAGGTGAGTTTTTTCAACTTTCTGTAATTTATCTCTCTCCTTAGCTGCCTATTAATGACTCCAGATTATGAACACAGTCTTCTGCTGGACAGATAAATTGAAGGAAAACTGTTCACCTAAAGAGAAGAACCAAGAAATACACTTTTTTTTTCCCCACTGTTTGCTCATCTTCACTGCAGCTCTGCCTTACCATATGGCTTCACTGAAGCTTGGTTGCCTAAGTATCAAACCAATTCTTTCGCGGTAGAAATATATCAGTGAGATAAGGAAATGGCTCAAGTTGCCAAGTAAGTGGAAAGGTTGAGCTGCTAGTATTCAAAACAAACAAACAAAATCACCAAAGACACAAAAAAAAACCCCAAAACAAATCTCAAAACAAACCATTGTTTATATTGCAACCAGCTATTGCAATACCAACATTTCTACCCAAAACAGTAACTGCTAGTGAAACTGTTTTCCTTATTTCCTCAAAAAAGAAGTGGATGACATCTGTATTATCCTTGTTAGGGAAATACAACCTTTATATACACAAGCCCCAAGAACAGCACAAAAAATACAATAGTTACCCAAGTAATTAACAAGTTTTTTAGAAGTGCTGCCATGCTATTCAAAATAACTAATACCTAAATAAATAAATGAGGCTCCCTGCCCCTAAAAAAAAGCCTACAAGTGATATGTAATTACTAAAAATAATAATAATTTTTAAAAGTAATGTGCAAATTACTTTTGGAGAAGTCTATTTTGTAATATTGTTGTGCCAGAGGCAGCAGGTGGCGCTACAATACAGCCGTCTATGGTCTTAAAAAATTCCCAGTCTTGAGATCTTCTGATTTGTTTGATTTTTTTAAATTATACAGCTTGGAAAGAAGCACTAGTGGAGGGAACTGGCGAAACAGCTGAAATATCTTTGTTCACTGTACTCTCTGGTTTTAGGGGAGAACTACTCTATGCACAACAGTGTTTGCACACAATCCCAGGAAAAAAAAAAAAAATCTCCTTGTATACAGCTTGATCGTCTCTGTTCCATAGCTGATTTTTCCATAGTATCAGCTATGGTTTGGATATTCCAAGAATCAACAACACTAAATTTTCCTTTTGCTAAGAGCCGAAGACCATGTATTTGTAAAAAGAGAAGTAGCAATCTGAGAAGAAAATGCATAAATATCAACTTGCATCCACCTGTAAAGAATAGGCTAGTAGCCTAGATACTTTTTTTTCACCAAAATAATAATATAATAAGGTCTAATAATTATAAAAATAATACATTATTATCCTTATTATTTCTTATATTCCTTGCCAGAAGATATTTATCTATTGAGTTACTCTACATTCCATTTTTTCTTAGACTTCAGTTTACCAAATAACAGGAAGACAATCTAACAAGCTTCTCCACCCCCAGCAATTCATGATAAAGGACCAAGGGGCTAAAGGAATGAGTTTTTCTTCACTAAAGTTTAGCATCATATTTTAAGTGACTGAAAACACAACTCGTTAAGTCTTTGCTATTATCTGTAGTTTGGTAGCTGAGTAATACAATACTGCCAGTACTAGTAACAGGTTATTGAGTTTGGAAGACCTCTGGGTAGAGGCTTGCCAGGCTTCCTGTTTGTTAAAGTGTCTTGAGCTGCACGGTTTAGCTGTAACATTAAATTTTCTTGTGATCAGGTGGCTGTGACTAATTTTTATGCCTTCCTTTATCTTCTTATGGTAGAACCACAGCTTTATATCCATAGTAGTAACAAGAAGCTATTATTTGCAGGATGAGCTATTTACCAATAATGTGATGTAGTATTGAAGAATACAGGCCTGGAACTGGAACAATAACAAAGGTTCTTGAGAATTGGAGACGCAGGATACTGTGAAAAAGACTACAGGTGTGAGTATGATAACAGATGTAACACAGGTTCAGCACTAGAGACCCCACTACTGTGAACAAATTTATCCGTGGTCTCTGAACAGAATCAGGTTTCAGGGGCAAAAAGGAACAAGTATCTAAGACAGGTGAAATGCATCTTATATATAGGTGCATTTGATTGAAATATGTGGAGATGCAGCGTGAGTGGTGTAAAACTGTGTTAGAAACATTACAAAAAATGCCAGGTAAATCAAGACTGACAGAGACTGGGAAAAAAAAAAAAAAAGTCAAAATCACATTCCTGCCAGTGAATCACTCCAGATTCTGACACTAACATCCCCCACTGACACTAGACTGAAGCAGAAGGAACCAGGAAAATTAGATGGAGTCTGATAAGACTTAAATTACATTCTCACTGATGCAGTGATGATGCCAACTGTGCTAATAGAGACAGCTATACTGTGCTAGTACAGCATTTCTCTTTGAATTTCATCCTACAATTCAATCAACACTAACACTTTTATAAGTATTACATTCACAGAAGGAGATTATTTGCAAGGTTGCTCCATATCTGTAGATCAAGTTTCATATGGAATTTCATAAAATGGAACCTGAGACCTAACACAGGGCTACTACTATTTTAATGTAGCTATTCTACTTTCTAAATTCAGACTGCCCTTTGGCTCCCTTCAGGTTTTAATAGTAGTGGAAAACAGCTGAATTTCTGCAAAAACATATGCTGGAAAAGTATAAGAAGTAATAAATCTTACATATATGACTGATTGATATAAGCAGTTCTAAACTGTTTCTTCAATTCAGTAGTCTCTTGTGTTACAGTAGCTTATGGTGAAAGTGCTATAAGCAATTTTCTGTGTTACCAGTAATATAGCTGAAGAAATGTTTCAAAACCACAGTTTCTTTTGAAGGAGAAATTTATTTTCAAGATTACAGATGAAGTCAGGATTCACTAAGTTCTAAAGATATTTTGTCTTCATTGTAGCGCACTGTTAAGGTAGATCTGTCAAACCAAAAATACTCAGATGAAAGGTAAATGTCCTACAAATACATATTCATAACAATTAAAGCAGGTAATGCTACTCATTTCCATGCCATGCCTGATATCCAAGTAGTACTAAACTGTTACTTTGATGTTATTTGAATACACAAGAACCTGATCTACTTCTGCCTGCTGAAGTCAATACAAAACAATAAAATATGTGCAAAAATCTGTTACCTCTTTGTAACAAAGCTCCTACACTTGAAACACCATTCAAATGTGAGATGGTGATATTTGTGCTTTTGTTAGTGTAAGTTCCAGGAGTTTAGGTTTTGATAAGCCTTTGAGTCAAGCCTGGAATTATGTTGTATGTGCCTGAACTTTCGATGCAATCAATGAGACAGGAAAACACATAATCAAGAGTAGGGGAAACAACAAGAAGAAAAATACAGTGCTGTGGAAGTTCACAACGTGACATTAGTATTGAGAAAAGCAAGTGACAGTCAGTGATATAGTCTTGTAAAAGAGGAGGTATTGTCATTTGTTGCAAAGCACTTAAAACAGGGCTCCACATGTGAAGACTTGAATTCTAGTGTCAGGCTACATCTTGAATTTTTTTGAGACAGAGATTTAAATATTAAAAATTAAGTCACTTCAGTGACCATATTAATACTAGTTTAAATGAGAAGTATTTAAGAGATTAAAAAATAATAAATTAAAAAAAGACAAACACACCAGAAAAAAACAACTACTCCAGAATGGTTGTTTTTTTTTTTTTAATTCTTTGGACATTTTTAGTTTGAGTCAGAAAATCTTCTTATGTATTCTATAGTAACAACACCTTGTTATGCATTTTCCAACTGTGAAACATTTTTCTTAATTTTGCATAAGCTCTTTAGGAGTATTTTTTTTGAATGGTAGGCAATAGATCTATCAGACACAAAAAAAAAAAAAAAAAAA
>VWYH01007045.1:49102-212834 GCA_013399365.1 Pampusana beccarii
AAAAAAAAAAAAAAAAAAAAAAAAAAAAAAAAAAAAAAAAAAAAAGAAAAAAATCAAAGCCATCTCATCTCCAGTATTTTGGCATAACTTGGAATTATTCTTTACTTTTCTGCTACAAATGGAAATAAAAGTCACTATTATCTCATTCATATAGGATGTTAATTATAGCATAACATAAACTAATTTATAATATATTCATGGTTTAAAGAAGCCATAACATTATTTGATATACAGTAATGTAATATTTCTTTCCAGGATCTACAGCAAATAACGTGTCTAGAACTGACTATTTCCACTGTTGTTTTCACCTAATAAAGAGCTAAACTCAGCTTCATCTGTATGAAAGATAGTCCTGCCGTGTTCTGTACTAATTAAGCAATCATATTTGGAGTAACCAGAAGTTGTAGGCAGACATTTAGTTACTGTGTGAAACCAAATTCTCTGTATGAGTGTCAGGATAAGCTGCTTGCTAGGTAAGGAGACAATAACTCACACAGTTTAAGTCTGCTAGGCACTAACCTTACATCTGTGGGATCAAGGCTGTAAATTCTGCCAGCAGCTACACTTCTTTTAAAAATTATTTATCAGTTGACATTTTGCCTGGTATTTTGATAGTTCCATGCGAGCTGTGAGTGATACTTTCATTCACAACTACAACTACATGACAAATAAGAAAAGTCTGCATTAGCTTCTTCAGTGACAGAAAACTCATTAATATGCCAGAGAAACTGTGACAATGAGATTGTAGAAAAGCGTCTTTGCAATAATTTGTTTCTTACACAGGTGAATAAAGACTTGCCCTCTAGCATAATACCATACCATACCCAAAGGAAGCTAGTCCAAGGACTGCCCCTGTATATTCTTTTTTGCCATCAAACAGTACTCCATTCCCTGGAGAAAACCTAGACAATTGTATTACCACTCACATATGATTGCAATCTAGCACAATCTGAAAACCCAAAGATTGCTAATACAATCACTAAACACAAGGAGTACTGCGTAAAGGCCACCAAAATGACAAATCAAATAAATTTTTGGCCATGAAACTTTGAAAAGTCATTAGCTACTATCTTTGAATTTAAAAACTAATTTAATGTTGTAAATCTGTTTAAATTTCAAACAGCCCTTTCTTGCATTTCTGGGAATCTGCAGTTTTTATTTAACTCTTACCCTTAGACAGGCATCACATACAACCTGGGAGCTGCTAGCTTACTCTTCTGCCTAGTTCTTTACATATGTCTGGGCCTTTCAGCCCTGACACCAAATATAGATGTAGCATGATAGTTTAGATGCTTTTTTAGTTTGTTTGCAGCTGCCTTATCAGACTTCTAGCAAATTTTAGGGCACATTTTTGCATCTGTACAGCATTCACCCATGAAAACATCTCATTGACATCACTGTTTTGTGTGATTCAGAAGATCAGAAATTCAGGAGCATTTTCAGTTTCACAATTCTGTTTCTAACAGAAGCATATGCAAACACCATTTGCCAGAACACTCCCTTGTAGAAAAGACGGCAAACATCCTCCTGGCCTGCAGCAGGCAGAGAATTGCCAGCAGGTTGAGGAGTGTGATTCTTTCCCTCTGCTCAGCACTGGTGAGATACAAGTGGGTGTTGTGCCCAGTGCTGGGCTCACCAGTGCAAGAGAGACAGGGACAGACTGTATTAAGTCCAGTGATCACCACAAAGGTCATTAAGAGACTAGAGCATCTGGAATACAAGAAGTGGTTGAAAGAGCTGAGATTGTTCAGACTGCAAAAGAAAGTTCAAGGGAAATGTTATTAGTATGTATTAAAACTTACTGGGGGCAGGAAAGGTGACAGAGAGAAACTATTTTTCAGTGGCACCCAGTGACAGCACAAGTGGCAATAGGCACAAATTGAAACACATAAATTCTGTTTAAAAATAAGAAAAAGCATTTCCACTGTAAGGATGATAAAACTCGGAACAGGTTTCCCAGAGAGGCTGTGGAATCTCCATCCCTGGAAATACTCAAAACCACCTGAACAGAGCCCTCATCAACCTGCTGTAGCTGACCTTGCTTTGAGAAGCAGGGGTTGGACTACAAGCTTTCCAGAGGTGCTTGCCGTCATCTGTGACTCTGTGATTCTTTTATGGTCACATAATTTCTAAATGTAACAACAGAATTGCCCTCAGGGAAAAAAAAACCAAAACAACAAAACAAAACAAACAAACAAACAAACAAACAAAAAACCCAAAAAAAAGCAAACCAAAAACACACCACCACCAAAAACCCACCAAAAAAACCCAAACCAAACAAACAAACCAACCAAAACCACACTGTTTTTTACAGTATGTCTACACAGTATGCACACTTTTAAGGAGAAAAAAACTACTTGATAAACCATAAAGAACGCTTATGTATTGGTGGGGAGATATTGAACTCTTTCAAGGTGAAACCAAGCAGAACTTGATCACCAGGGTTTCAGGTAACACATTGCTAATAAGGAAACAAGATCCATGTAATGCAATGGTTAGAAATAAGGAAACACAGCAACACTCCAGTAGCCAGCTCTTTTGTATTGTGAGCAGTTTCTGGATCTCAAATCAGAACTTTCTAGACTTTGAGGTAGTACAAAAATATTTTAATACACAAGTTAATAAAAAGAAAATTTTAAAAAGTATATTCTACCTGATAGCCAAATGTGTTGTTTTGTGACCCGTGCCTGGGGACTCCTGGATTTTCACATGCTGTACGAGTAGGTTCTTAAAAAAATACAATATATTAAAGACAAAACAAATTACAGTATTTTAACAAAATAAATTATTGTACCACAAAATCAAACAAAATGCAATAAGCCAATGGGAGAAACAAAAATAAAGTGACTTGATTCTCAGAGAGTATAGAACACCACCAGGATAATTCAAAATAGCTGAAAACTCTTAGATTGACTTAGCCGGAAAAGGAATAATAAGTGTTGCAATAAATTTCAATAATACAGGTGTAACCTTACCTATGCATCGAGGAGAAGAACCACTCCACATGCCATCTGCTTGGCAAATCCTGGTGCTGGAGCCAACCAGAATAAAAGGAGGATTGCAGCTGAAAGACACTTCCGACTGATAGATGAAGCTTTTGCCTTCTCTTTTCCCTTGAGCAGGTACTCCAGGGTCACCACAAAATTTTGCTGTGAGAAAAGACATGATAGAAGTGGAATGTGTCATTTATTAAAATACACAAAAATAACATTTACCTTAACTCAGTGAAGCAGTCACTCCAAATATTATATTTGTTTTATTCAATACAAGTCAAATACAGAAACATTTAATAGGAATTCCAAGAGAGAATAGATGATAGGCAATATTTAGTCTGCTTCAGTTTGCAGTAGCTTTGCTAGCTGTTCAAAATACCTACGTTGTGGGCTTGGACAGTAGTTTGAAGATGACACTCAAGGTTACACAACTTATTTTATTAAGGTCCAAATATCCACAGTTCACCACTGCCCCAAACCACATAAATCTGCAAATCCTGCTATAGACAGCAAACAGAGAGTGTACCAAAGCTTCATGTCAATCTCCTGTCTTCTCCTGCTTTCTGCCACCTACCCAGTGCTCAAAATTTTTTGTATGATTAAAGGATTTTTCAGACATATTTTAGGAATAATACATTCTTGCTTCCTCGTTGTTTACTGAAAGATGAGATTTGGTATGTATGGCAGTACAAGACTTGACAGTTAGTACAGTTAACAAAAAAAATAATACACAGTGAAGACATTTCAGCAGCAATATACAAGTCAAACACTAATAAACCGGTTTTAGGTGGGATGAATTTGGCTAATAAGAACATATTCTTAAATTTATCTTCTTACTTTACACCTATTTCCTAAAGAGTCCTTATGTCTATAGCATGGCATAACTAAGTAAATGCACTGCTGACAGATTTACTGGCCTTATTCTGCAGTACATAGTATCGATTACTGTTAGAAGCTGAATTTTGAAAAAATGATTCAAGAAATGCAATCAGCTGTGGTAAACCCTGTGCCATCAGGCTATGTTATTCCTTGACACACCACGAATTCCAATTTTGTAGACTCTAATTTCATATCAAACATAAAATGCTGTAATACACCCCCAAAAAAGAAAACACTAACACAGATGTTTGCAATCACATATTTCTAAAAAGGCATGTTATAGCAACAGTGGAATTTTCTCCTATCTTTATCTTCAACAAACAAAATTTAAATAACTTTTCTTAAAACAACCACCTTCAAAATATATTTCTAAGATCTCAATCTTCATCACCTATGCCTTAAGCTTCCCAAAGGACCTGCTCACATGAAATGCTTCTGCCCTCTTGCTTTTCCTGCAGACACTGACTGTATGGAAAATACATGCACACACAAATTGTTGAAGAAAAAGGGCTTAATCTATACATACCAGAAATGTACACTGTTTAATGGCTTTAAGTGGAATGGGACTGTCTGCAGAATTACAGGCCAAATTCTGAAAAGATTTATGAATTGGGAACAGTGCCACACAGTGAACTTCACTGTCTGATTGACAGATCATGTTTTCACGGTTTCAGCAAACTGGAAGTTCTGTGAGTGCTCCCACTCCCAATGAAAATATTTTCCTATGGACTCTGAGAGCCTTTAACAGAGACAGCACCACGTAGCTCTAGCACTGAGGCTGTGAGATAAGTCTCATTCTTCAAAGACATTAACTGATTGACAAGTTATATCTGTAGTTAGGAATTTTAAGGCTTAGGCCTTTTTTTTTTTTTAATCATATATTACCAAGCTTATAAAAACATCAGTCCTTTACTGAAATTACTATATGAATAGTTAAGCAGGCAAATTCACTGTGTCATAGATGACAAACACTCGAAGATGTGACTATATTCCATTATGAATAATTATTCAACGTTATAACTATACCTTGCATATCTTCAGCTACAGGCTCTATGGAACCAATCTGGGAACTAAATTTCTGATATTAAGAACCGCCTAACGATTATTCATTGAAAATGACTTTCACCAGCTCCCTCTCATTTCTGCCAGATGGCAGCCAGTCTAAGCTCTTTGACAAGAACTGGCTGCCAATATTTTTCTCTTGCAAGCCAATGAGTAACCATTGCCCATCAACAACATTCAGTTAACGCAATCTCTGCATGAAACAGCCTTTAATTCCCAGGCAGCTGCATTCTGTGCTAACTATGCCTTTTAAAAAGTTTAAAGGTGGAGCACCTTTGTCACAGTATATTGTAGTATTGAGTATTTTTGCCTAAAAGAGGATGAATAACTTACAATATTCAAAAATGAATGTAAGGACACAATATTTCAATCAAGAAAAATTGATGAAAATAATTTTACACAGTGTTTGATGTTCATAATATAGTGGACTCTAGAAGAGCTCCATCTAGAAAACTTAAACAAGAAACTTTGGGTTTTTTTCTTCCAGAAGAAATGCCTTTCACCATGTTCCAGTTACGGCACATACTGTTTCAGCAGCAATCAGCAACTGTTGTTGATGATATGAGAATGTCATTAGGAAAAAGAGGAAAAGAAAATATCACCTATATGATATGCGTTCATAGCGGTAAGATATAGCCAAAACAGAGAACATTTTTGAACGAGAGAGATGAACAATGCAGAAAATAGTAAAAGATTGGGGAACTGAGTTTTGCAACACTACCAAGCCATTTGGCAAGCTCAGCTACTTATCAATCTCAAATTAAACTTCAGAAACTATAAAGCCACAAAGATGAAATTATCCTCTTCCAGTTAGACTCCTTCCTCAAGACCATCACATAGTTTCAGTGGTATAGATATTTTACAAATAGAGAACCTCTTTCTTCAGTGCAATCAATTGAATATCTCTCAGAATCAGGAATCACCCTGGGGCCTAGGCAATACTACCAGCAGAAAAAAGCTCTGATATCAGAGAAAAAATTAGGATGAGTAATGAGCAAATCAAAGAGATTACAATGAAACCTCCCCTATTCTATACGTAGCTGGATCTGAAAAGAAGACAACACCTCTTAATCTTGTTTTGCCTTGGATACTTTGTATGCATTATCTGCAATATCTTTTGTGCTTGTGTTTAAGGCTTCCCATATGCTCATAAAGGATCTACAGATATTCCTACGTCTTCCTCAATCTACAAATTATGTTACAGTTTTGGAAAATATAGAAAGATTGTGTTTGTCCCAAGTTTGAAATGAACTGAGCCACTGATAGGAGTGGGACTGGGGGGAGGAAAAAAAAAAAAAAAAGTGGAAACTTTAGAGAAGAAAAAGAGCAATATAGTTGATTAAAGATATACAGAAGCATAAAGTAAATACTTACGCAAGCACTGAGGTACTTCACCACTCCATGTTCCGTTCCCAACACAAGTCAAAACAGCAGGAAAAGAGAGTTCATATCCTGGAGAGCAGACATAACTAATGCTAAATCCCCAGTCCAAGTTGGTTCCTTCAAGTCTTCCATTAGAGATCTGCGGAGGAGTTGGGCAGGTAACAGCTGCAATAATATTCAAAATAATTAGGCCCAGCTGCTGTAAATATCCCTAGTGTACACAATTACTAGAAGAACCATATGTGCTAATTTCACCTTTTTTAGAGGACAATGTAGTCAGGACATGCTATCTTCCTCACTGTATCCTTACTACATTCCCTGAAGTTAGTACTTCTGGTTTCCTCCATTTAGGAGAGAGTGGCTGATTGATGAAGTGTCTTAAATAAAACAGGCAGCTCTATGAAACCAAATAGGAGGACTACCTAAATATCATTATGGAAACTATGAAGTATACAACATTTATTCATAGTACACTAAAAAATGATTTTTTGTCTGTTTAGACAACACAGAGTATAATTATCTTTAGTTACTGTGGTAGTAGTTAAATACTTTCTTCCTGTTAACCAGCTTCGGCATTTGCTAGATTTTAATACCCGGGGGTCAAACTCCAGGATGATTTCTCCAAAATGTTACTTGAAAACCTGTTTCTAAGTACCACAGTGAGGTTAGTATTCGCTTCATGAATAGGTCCTCACCAGAAAGCATCTAGCTTCTAGCTAGAGGAAGAAAATGTAAAGATTTGTAACATCTTGAAATTGTCAGTGCTGCTACCTCTAAGAAGGCCAACAAGAAGTATTTTAGTATAGTTTCTCATTTCCAGGCCTCCCAGGGAAGAAACAGAAACATCTTCTACTCAGTTGTAGGAAAGAGGACTGAAAACATCACAGGAAGGCAGTAGAAGTACACAGACATAACTGTGGTGATGAAGATAAAAAGTGCTATTCACTGAATAATGGCATAGTAATAGGCAATTGCTAATTGAGAGCTGAAGGAAAAAACAGCTATAAAAGAAATTAAAGGGAAAAAAAAATCTGAATCAAAAACAGAAAGGGGAAAACTCAGGCTAAAGTTAGTAGAATGGATGAGAAAGAGAAATAAGAGTAAAAAAGAAAGGTTGGCAGAAACTGTGCTAGCAAAAGAGAAAGGAAGCAAATGCAACTAGTATGATTTATTTTAGTGGAGGCAGTTGGGGTAAATGAGAAGTGATGACTAAAAATAAAGCAGAAAACATAGATCATAAGAACAGAGGACATGAAAAGATGCACTCATAACCTTCAAACTTATGTTTAGACAGCTGTCATCTTGCACACTCAAAAGAAGTCAGAGGCACTGGATCAAGAGTGCTGTGTATTTGAATGTGATCTGCAGAAGCTTCGCTATGTACCATTTCTCCATTCTTACAATACACTTCACTGAGAGAATCTCAGCTACTCACACCACAAAATGTGCTGCAGTATCATTCATGGCTGTTTGAGAATGCCAGATGAAAGTAGTACTGTTATCAAATAATACCTTACCAACTTGAAAACCAAAACTAAATTTTAAGACCCTATTCTTGTTTCTTTCTATTTCTCTTACTCTGGTTCATAGTTTAAAAAACACACTAAAAAACCAACCCGAAAAAGGATGGCTTTTGCCACACTTTCCTGATGCTTTAATAAGTCAGTATAAGTACTCCAAGCAGCTAAAGTCTGTTTGTTTTCTCCAAGAGCTTCATGATTAGTCCTTTCAAAAAAGATCTGTATGTTTTTACTTCTGAGCTGAGTACTAGAGGAAGAAATACTGGTCAATAATTAGGAAAGGAGACAGAAGTAGCAGCATGAAAGCAGGTGTAATATCAGAATTTTAGAATCAGAAAATCAGACTATTAGAACAATACCCAGCAAAAAGGTAGAATGCCCATCTAAATATTTTGGTCAGAGATTTAACTATAAATATGTACAGCAATATTTCTCTGTTTAAGGGCTGAAAGTATATTACGAATGGAAGTCTGTAGAAAAGACAATGTTTGAATACTTGAATATTTAACCGCAGATGAATATTCATCCTTTTCCAATAAGGCAAAGCCAAAGAATTATTTATATCTTCTCTTTCAATGGCACTGCAACAATAATGCATCCCTTTTCTGCCCAGTTCATTTTCCAGTTATTTTAACTAAATGGTACCAGAGGACCCTGACATTTCCTCCTGACAGTAGGAACCAGTTGTTGTACATTTGAAACACACAACTGCATATTATATATTAGTTTTAATTACACAGTCAAAGAAATGGGAGATTTTAACTTACCTAGTGCACTCACACAAATCTGTGTGGAGTAAAACAAAATTCTGAGAACATTAGAGGTTCTGCATATGATTGAGTTTTTATACAATCTGTAAATATGTGTGACCTAGAACCAGAAAGATTCAAAAACTCAAGACCAAAACTGGCAGCCTAACTCTTTCTTTGTGTGGTTCTGTTTGAATCAATCAGAGTTAGAACTCCTGCTCCCAGCTGGGTGCCCTGTAGTCCTTAAGAATTTGAGGCTGGGAGACTATATCATAAATGCTTGACTGTCTTATGATCTTCTAGTTATTCATTTATAGCTGCTCTTGGAGACAGACTCTTGGCCAATAGGACCAGTATGGCTGTTCTGTTCTTAAAGTGAGTTTTGTAATTGAAGCCAAGGATGGCTAAGAGCCTCTACACAAATAGAAACAGAATACAAATATATTAAAAAAAAAAAAGTAAATTGTTAAGAGCATCTTGAAGTCTCATCCTCAATAATGTGTTGGGAAAATAACTTTAAAAAATAGCATTATCAAAGATGAATTAGAATTAAACTGGACTTGGTAAGATACCAGGAGGATTATACATAGTAAGGAAAGTAATTGCAAATTGGGTGGAGATCTGAAAATTATTTATGTTTTTTGATTAATGAATTCAGGGAAGGAAAACGAGAACTGCTGACCAGATATGTAACCATACTTCCTGAAAAGAAAACAGAAGGAAGATGAATGAGAACAAAGTAAGTATAAACTTAACCAGCTAAGTTTAAAAGAACAGAGATCAGACATACTTAGTATGAATCAGAAAGAAAACAAGAAAATGGTAATGCTGCTTCTCTACACCTGTGGTATCAAGAAGAGTGAGAAAAGTAACTCCAGACAGATGTTTTAGGGTTTAGCAAGTGAATTTCTCAGAGAAAATTGTTTTGATGACAGAGATAAGGTGGTCTTTTAGTAAGTTTCAGATTGTTTGCTGTTAAAATTTCAACAGAGATCATAAAAAAATTCCAATAAAACAGAAAAATCAGGAAGGTGATAAAAGAGAAAAAAGGAAGATCTTAAGATTAATCCTTTCAGTTTTCACAGTGGAGAAAATAACATGAAGCATAAAAATGTTTGTTAGGAAATTTGCTAAAAGGATTTAGTCTTTTTGCTGATTATGTCAATACAGCACAGTGATGCTTAAAGGTGTATGCCTAATGAAGGAGAGACCAGAGAAAAATCGTAGTATTATGGATTGGGTAACCCATAACATTCTGCCTTTGACAAAGTTTGGTTTTATATATGCAGGCTTTTCCCAAAGGTGTCTATCACATGCTTGAGTTGACAGGGACATACATAAGGTCATTTTTGGTATGACATACTAACCTTAACAAAGAAGCAAACAAATCTAAACCATCATTTCATAATGGCTATTTCAGTTTAGCAGCAAAGTAATAAAATGTTCTATAAAGCAACAAAAATTGTTCAACATACTGTGCTGGTATGAAAAAAAAAAAAAAAAAAAAATAAAAAAAAATGAGCAAGAATAAAAAAAAAAAAAAAAGGGAAAAGAAGCAAAAGACTAAGTCAGTGTTTGTTCAGCCAAAAAATCAATTCAGTGTATTCATAGAAAGAGTAAATTTTGGTTTATGTGGAAATATTTGGCTGTCATTACAATAAACAGTGGATGTAAATGCCATAGAAGAAACAGTTGACACTGAAAATAAATGTTGTACCTTTACATGTTGGGATTATTCCACTCCAGGTGCCGTTGCTAGTACAAGTGCGAATTAAGGAGCTATTTGGTTCCATTGTATATCCAGGCTGGCACATATAAGTAACATTTTGTCCAACAACATAATCATCACCATATCTCATGCCATTGGCTGGGACTCCTGGATCTCCACAACTGATAACTGCAAGTGAATGGTTGAGGAATAAGTTTTAAAACCTAAATATGATTTATTTATATGTGAGAGGAAAAACCTAGGGCAAAAATGGGAAGTTATAGGGGGAAAAAGGGAGAAGTATCATAAATGTTATCTCCATCAAGACAAGATAAACATATATGCCATCTGAATTAGCTGACAAACACAGCACGTGGAGCTGTATAACAGTTACATTTGGAGAATATCAACACATCTGTTTAAGAGTAGAAGTAATAGACTGTACAATATTGACCAGCAAAATGTCAAGATTATAAAATGAATAAAAGCAAGAAACAATCCACATGTCACTACCACAGTTTCATACACTGAAATCTTCCTATCAGTTCAGAGCTCAATTTCTGAAGAAGCAGATATCTGTAATCTAGTTTACTTTTCCATTGGTACATCCTGAAAGAAAACAGAATGTGGAAAAGATATCTGTCTGCAAAAGGCTACCACTTTGTAAGTGCTCATGTGGTTAATATGCACATGAACAGTTGAGAACATTCAGGCAATACCCAAACATGGGATACAGTTTATGACAAAATTAGGACTACGGTACTTTAGTGAGTGGAAATGGTTGTAAAACCTCTTGTGACTTATAGTGTCAAGAGATAATTTAATCTCCTAAGAAGAGTAAATATTCAAAGGGAGTTAATAAAGAGTTATATTATTATAATCTGAGAATTATATATTTAAATAGGTAAGTTTCTGTCAGATCTAGTCAATTGAATCTATCAATTTCTGGAACAGTTTTCGGAATAAGAGATCTTGAGAACCCTAGTGACAATGACAAAAAACCTGTTATTTTCCATAGATAATCAAACATCGGGAAAAATTGTAGTTCATACAAAGTGAAGCCCCCATATGTTTTACAGTTTGTCTTATAGTAAACAACTCTCCTGTAGTATCGTTATTACTTCTAGGTAATTGTGGGAGGCAATTTCCGGGGCAGAAAGCACTTCCTGGCCACTTCCAACTCAATGCCAAAGCATGAGTGAAATAAATGGCACCATCCCTGTATCCTGGTTTCCAAGATGAGAAAATGACTACATTATTGTAGTGTATTCTGGCCAGGTCCCTTGATTTAAATAACTGGGGAATTGAGAATTCAAGGCATATAGTACACCTGTTCTACCGTTTATCATAGTCTGAGTGAGCAGATACTAATTAAGCTGCGTGTATCAATTATTTAAAAAAAAAAAAAAAAAAAAAGTCCACCCTATTGCTGTCTGCAGATACAGAAGAGAAAACACACCAGGGGGTTAGCCTAAAGGTAGGTAGTGCAGTGGCAAAGAAAATTTGAGATCAGCCTATTTTATTTTAAATATGATAACACAATAAATTAATTTTGGTTTAAACCTAAAAAGGCACAGATTTTTCATTGTCATTCTTAAAAAATATAGAGCTGTGAAAGACAGAACTGTTTCTCTTAGTTACATGAGTATGTTAAAATACATGTTCTACCTTCCTCTATTTGACATATTCCATTTACTATCCTTAATGTTGCAAATTCAACTAAAATAATCCTTTATATCTTTCCAGGTATACTATTGTTTTGACTGGGCTACAACATAATTCTCATGCCTTTATCCTTTTTTGCCCTGATCCTTGTTTCATCTCTTTAGATTTTCCAGTACGGAGAATATTCCACTGTTACTGTAAAGACTGTAACCTTACCACATACTGACACTATAACATTTAACAGCAAGAGCTACCATGGCTTTAGCCATGTTCTACCTTCTCAAAATTCCTACCTTCTTATCATCAATTTTCATATCATTAATGTTCTTATCATTAATTTGTCAAACTATATTTCAAAGAAAAAAAAATAAATCCTTACTAGTCTTTATCTTACTAGAGGAAAACAAAATGTTGCATGAAAAAATACTTTGGGGAGAAAAATATTAATTCTTCATATTACTGTGATGTAACATTAGAACAGTTCATAGAGGTGGGTTAACAGTGGTAAGGAAAAGATTCTTCGGCTCTTTTGTCTTATACTGCAGCATTTGACTTTCAAAGAAAGTCCACTGAAGGGTGGAGATTCTCCTTAGCCCTCCTTATGACACGTTATAAATTATAAACAAGATTAAAAACAGATGCTAGCAAAGAATTAAAGTAGATAGATCATGTAACCATACAAATCCCTTAAACTGTAACAGCAGTCTATGTAATTTACTATACTGTGCCTGTCTTTAAAAAAAAATTCTTAATCTTCTCATAGCAGTACATTTCTTAAAAGTATTTAACGGATGAAATTATGCATGAAGTAGTGCAAGAAAAAGCTGAAGACTTTAATCACATCCAACTTCCATATTTTACTTTATTGTCTTTCAGACAATAAACAAAGACTATTCCTTAGAGGTTGGTCTTACTTGTGCAGTTTGGCAAGGATCCAGACCACGTTCCATTGGCAGTGCATTGTCTTACAGATGATCCAGAAAGTATGTATCCTTCCATGCATGAATAAATTACTGAATTAGAGAATGTAGTTCCATCAATACGAAACACTTTTCCATTAGCGGTTGTGCCTGGATTACCACACTGCACAGCTATAAAACAAAATGTGAAATAACTTTTAAATGTAGTAATGTTGATTTTTTAAATAGTAATGTCTAAGGACAAGCTTGCTGCTAGCTGTGTTATCTGGTAGAAATCTGTGCTGTTATCCTGAAAAATGTAAGTTTCACCACCTACTGGTAAAGCATGTTATACAGTAAATAGCTGTTTGCATGAATTATTCGTATTTACCTTTTTGTACGTAGGGAAACACAGCCTACAAAATCACCTTTAAAAACTGCATTAAAGGAAATGTAATTTAGCTGTAAAGACAAACTCCCAAGAAAATGCCTGATCTACAACTATCACTGTGGATTTAATTTGACTCTGTTGTATGTACACATTTATAGCACCACCAAAGTATGTTTCCTACCTAACGCAAAGCACAGGATAGAGTCAAAATACTATTTCATAGGCAGGTGTAAGCCTTATGTTTCCCAGTGCTTCAATGCTTGACTTGGAATTTCAATGTGTCTTTCTTATGTGATTACACAGACACATCAAACCTATATGACCTAAACCAGAACAATATACCTGTGTGTGTATTAAACATGCCTATACCAATATCTGTGAAGCCAATTCATCATTTCAACAGATTTTTAAGGGGAAAAATAACACCAGAAGTATCTTAAAGTATAAAAGGTGTAATTTATTTCTGTAAGATCAAAGAAAAACAGCAGAAAGTTCAGTTGGGTTAAGCATATACCTTCAGATACCAACATAAAAATACAAATATACATTTATGGTTCTATCAGGATCAGCAGAAAGGATATTACAAAACCAGCTTGTGAAATAAGTGTTTAAAATTAGATCACTATTTCATACAGGTAATGCAGTCAACAGTGATAAAGTGGATAATGAGAGTACAGGTTCTCAAATTTTTTTCTGCTTTTCAAAAAGCTTTTATTTGAAGAAGGGTCTGCTGGGTATTATTTCCTGTTTTTGAATCAAGATAATTAAGGTAGTAAATGATTCTCCATAAAAATCCTGTTAGAATTTTCTTTTATGATAATACACCTAGGCTGAAATTTCTAGAATGACTTTTTTTTCCAAAACAACTTGTTGCAGCATTTCATTTTCAGTTGAAAAATAAAAATAATAATGTCAACAGCACTAGTAAATATTTTTTTAAGCAAATAATTTATGATATAGATGTATCTAATGAAATCCTGACATTCACATTTTCCTAAAACTCAGCTCCTTCCTCTGAAATACATATGCACAATCCTTGTAATTAAAGACCCAGTGATAGTGAATTTTTTAAGGGAAAAATCGGCAAAAATTGAATTTTAGAGGACTTGTCTATTTTCATGCTTAGTTTTTTGTACTGGATGACACATATAGTTGATGCTGACATAAGACTGAGTAGAAATCAACAGTTGAGTATATATTTTTTCACAAAATTTTGAAAATTTTCAGCTTCATAGGTGCCAATAACTTATTTCAAACAACTTCTTAGGGGAAAAAAAAAAAAAAAGGTCGGTCCAAAACCAACTAACCAACTATATACAATTCACAACACAAAACTGGCAATGTAAAATTGTTTTTCTGATTAACATTTTTAACAAGACTGTTCAAGCAAAGAGTGCATCTTCTGTGATTTACCTTTACACTCAGGTTGTTTTCCTGTCCAACTTCCATTTGCCATACATGTTCTTTCTTCTGAGCCATGGAGGATATACCCAACATCACAGCTGAAACGTACCGTGCTTTTAATTTTAAAATTGTTTTCTTCTCTAGATCCATGACCTGGGATACCTGGATCACCGCACGAACCAGCTGTATCACCTAGAATTTAGAGTGCAAAGATTAGAATAAATATGATATCTTATGATGCTGCATTTAATAAATATGTTTCTAGGTATTTATAAATAAATTTATATTCATATTTTTACAAATAAGCATATATCCTGGTGGGTGTGAATGCCTGTAATCACAAAATTACTTGATTTTCAAATAATTTCTTTTTATTTATTTTATATAAGTACAGAACAGAAAATATATTTATCACAAGATTCCCCTTAGACCATGCTAAATTTTGGTAACAGAATCATCAAAGAAAAATAGAGAAACAAAAGGAAGACACAAAACATTGGTCATTTTTCTTTTAAAATAAGCAATTCTGAGTGGAACCAAGGTCCTGATCATAAAGATAATTTTCTTGTTTACCTATAACAAACGTTCATAAAATACTTCCTAGTTTTATGATATCATTAGAGTGGTAAAAGTTTTGCCATTGAAAGAAAGCTCTAGTCAACAATTTTATACACATCTAGCATGAAGCATTTCCCTGATTTTTAGAAATGTTGAAAGTTCGTTTCAAGACTGCCTGAAAGCTAAAATCTTCCTCAGCTACAAATGTTTAAGCAAATTCCAAGGTAAAGAGTTAATGTTTTCTATTATCTGTTTTATACCAATGTTAAAATATAATAATAATAACAATAATAATAATAAGAAGAATTATCTCTGAGATTATACATCAAAATCTTCATTTATTGTGAGAAATTTTAGGAACTTCTAGGTAACATTGTATTTGTACAATGGATCAGTTGTCTAAATCTTTTGATACGTACTTAAGATCTGCTGTTTCATGTTTTGAAAGGTCTTTAAGCTAATTTTCTATGTAATAAGATATTAAGGTATATTGTATTACTAAGTTTCAATACAAAATATTTGAGTTCTAGAATTCTTGGAGCTCCACTGTTCAGGCTTTTGTCCATGGTTATTCAGCTTACTTCTTCTATGCAAAAAGTAACTCAAACATCTTCATATTTTTGAGACCATACTTGCATCATTTTGTACTTAGGTACACTAATGTGAATAAAGAAGAATTATTTTAAGAATGAGATAGAAAGCTTTAATTCGACTACTGAAGAACCTCCTATTAAAGATTCACATTAGAGACTATTATATTAAAATATCTGTACAAATTATGTAAAGAATGGTTTCTGTAGAATTACTATATTTTCTGGTATTTATTTAAGCTTAAACAGCAGCAATAGGAGGAGGTCTTACATAGAAGTAGTACACAAAGTTGCCTGCTTCAATTACCCAGAAGACCAAAAGTGACAAACTCACTATCTAGGGGTTCTATGGGAAGTTAGGACCTTGGAGTTGTAGATGAAGGGAAAAAGAGAGCTTCCCTTGCCTTGGTTGGCAGGGTGTGTGTGTAAACTACATTGTTGGAGTGACTGGTTGGACACATCTTTTTACTAACAAAAGCATATACAGTACTGAATATTGAAAGGAATAAGAGTAGAACTAGGTTGTTTTGCTTTGAGAATTATGGTGTATTAGCAAATACTTCATTTAGTCCTATATGTCCAAGAAGCTGAGCATATTTTTGTCACTTGTTAAGGCAGTTCGTGTGCCAACCTGCAGTTTTGTAGGTAATACTTACTATGTTTTATTTCATTTCATATAGGTCATGATTTTTTCTTTCCCCACAAATTCACTAAAACCCAATATAATTAACAATATAACCCACAGGAGCTGATCTGCAGAACGTGTAAAGGCTTGTTTGGAAAAAGAATGTAGCCATGGAGCCTCAATCTGAAGGCACATCTGGGAAGTCATAGATAAGGGTGGAACTTTGTTTGGAATAACAAATATCCAACCCCATGACGAAGCAGCTGACAGAGTAGACTGTGAACCACCCTTACTACTTCAGAAGCCAATTTTATAATTACTCAAGTTAACCAAGCTTAAACTAACATCTTTAATTTGAGAATAATCAAACAAACTAATGTAGCCATGCTTATTACATTCTGAACTTTTATAGAATATATGTGCAAAAAGTACGTGGTCCTATGTATTTTGATGCTTTCAGAAATAATATATCAACTCAAGTAAGTATAAGAGTTAGCTGACTGCCTGGTTCAAAATCATAGACTCAAAAGCTTAGGTTCTTCTCTGTTTATCCATTTCATTATGTGACACAGATCAGTAAAGCACCCTGCCAGCCCTATTTAAAAAGAAATTGTAAATAGTTCCAAATTGTAGTAAGTAAAATAATTTTATAAGCTTTCAAAATATTCCATGTCCAAGACAGGTAGGTGACAACAACCCTCTATTTTGAAGATAGTCTGCTACATATTTATAAAATAGTTTATAAATGGTCTAGATTTTATTTTTTTTTTTGGGAGTCCATATCTTTCATTTTCCAGTATTATTTATCTGGACCAAGAAGAATTTGGGGCTGGGCCTATAAATTATTCTGTACTTGTAAAGTGTCTACAACAACAGCTCAGTTTTCAGCAAATCACTTGGCATTATGCCTAAATAATTTTATTATGAAAAAATGAAAGCAGGCTTTTTGCTATGCCAAGTATAAATTGCATATCTCTCTTGTAAATGAAATCCTATGTTCTTTCCTAAAGCCTAATTATTACTGGGAATTATTACTCTTTTAATCTTAGGGAGGTTAACCACCAGCTCTTTTGATTGAAGGTTACAGAAATTATTTTTCTAAGTGACTGATCACATAATGAAGTGACAATGATATAATCAATGATATCATAACAGAACGTATTTTTATTACCTCATGCAGAGGTTCAACAAAATGATTTTCGCAGTCAGTTAAGAGCCAGCCTTCACCCACATGTTTAACAAATTCTCAGCTGTCATTTAATCTTAATAACAAGGAGTGTATTTAGACCACTTCAATAAGTACACAGACATTGCTGCACTTACAAGGAATTCTAAGTGGCTGCAGATTTCTGACACCAGCTGATATGCATGTGATGAGCGAAAACTGTGTTTCTGAGTGCCAACAGATATCAAAGTGACATGACAATTCCTTTTAGCTCTAGGATGTGAAACATGAACGTGCCATGTAACAAAAAGGAAACTGTCTTCGGTAGGATGTGACAAAATTTGGTTACATTATGTTAGCTGACCTAGCATTTTCTGTTCGAACTCTTCTCCATATATGAAAAGAACAAGCATACTGTACCTTTTATCAGTTGAACATTCTGTAGTATTAATTATTAATATCATCAACAAAAAAATACAAAGTTTAAGGCTTTAACATGCATTAAAAATGAAGAAGTAAAGATATCAAGGCTAGTAATGAAAACCAATGATTTCACGTGTTTTTAGATAGAAAATCTGGAAATTCTTTACAGTAAACTACAAATTTTTTTAAAGGATTTCAGATATATGCTTTGAAATCAAAATCTTGAAGTTTTGTTAAGCTAGAATTATAGTTTGGTACAGTACAGAAAAAGAAAACAACTGTTTGTTTTCTGTCAGAATTTGATTCCCTATGATTAACATTTGAATCTATGTCAAAAAAGTGTTTCTTCATGTATTGTGAACAATCCATTAGATCTGATTACAATTTCCTATCGCTGGGTACCAAAATTGTCATTAGAAAAAAAAAAACAAACCACACCTATTTTCATGTAGCTCACTTATGAACACTTATCGCAAGATATTTGAACACTTATTTAATTTAATATAATTTAATACGACGATTATAGAATAGTCTTATTATCAGCAAGGTTTCTTAGATGCTTTCATGTACATTTTCAGGTTTCATATTTGTATTCCGTGACATTTGTATCTTTCTTTTTTGTGTTTTGTTTTGCTTTTGTAAGTCACAAATTAGTGAGGTGGGGTTGTGCATGATTGTTTTGTTTGTTTTTTTATTTCATTGGGGTTTTGTTTGTTTATTTGTTTTTCTTATGAAGTCTATGGAAACTACAATAAGTAGCCTTAGATTTTATCTAAAGAGGATTTTTTCTCCCAAACAAAAATACATGCATACTAGCTGTAAAAATATTTTTGATGAACCTAGTTTGTATTTACAGTTCACATAAATATCACATAAGCATTCAATATTCAATAAATATCACATAAGCCTTAAGCTTTTCTTTCCAGTGCATAGTTCTAAACATCATAGCTTATAAGAACTTGATCTTTGTTTCCATTGCGGCAAATTTTCCTCTGATTTTAAAGATATAATGTTTAGGGATTAAATTAGGTGTTCCCATTTTCTAGTTTCCACTAGATTTTAGGTTGTAATGGCAGATTATTGAAAGAAAAAGGACTCATAGAACAAGCTAATATTTATGTTGTCCTTGTCTGAAACTATTTCATAAAAGTTTTCAGTAGAATGCCCAGATACCGAGAAATTCTTCTTTTCAGAATTTTGTGCGAGATTTTAACTGAGAAGCATTATTTTAATATTTGTTATTAATTTTTAATCATTTATGTGTCATAGGCATTAAAAATGCATATTCTGAAACTGTAGCTGACAATCAGTTTATATCTGAATGCACTGAAGACATGAAGGCAGGAGGAAAAAAGAAAAAAGGTTTGGAATATGTAATACCCCACCTAGAGTACTGTACCTAGTACTGAGGTCCCCAGCACAAGAAGGACATGGACCTGTTAGAGTGGGTCCAGAGGAAGGTCACAAAAATTATCAGAGGACTGGAACACCTCTCCTATGTAAATAGGTTGACAGAGTTGAGGTTGTTCAGTGTGGAGAAGGAAAGGCTCCTGGGAGACCTTATTGAAGCCTTTCAATATATAAAATACATAAGAATGATGGAGACATTTTACCAAGGCCTGTGGTGACAGGGCAAGGGGCAACAGTCTGAAACTGAAAGAGGGTAGGTTTAGATTGGACATACCTGGTTTAGTGGAAGGTGTCCAGGCCCATGGCAGGGGAGTTGGAACTAGCTGATCTTTAAAGGACCCTTCCAAACCAAACCATTCTATGATTCTATTATTTTCTTTATTATGAGGGTGGTGAGGTTCTGTAACAGGCTGCCCAGAGAAGTTGTGGATAGTTCATTCCTTTGAACAACCTGATCTAGTTGAAGGTGTCCCTGCACTTTGCAAGGGGGTTGGACTAGGTCATATATTCTCTGTTTCCATTATTCCATATTCTAGCGGAAGATGTCCTTGCCTATGGCTGGGGGGCTTGGACTAGATGATTTGTAGAGGCCACTTTTGACCCAAACTGTTCTTTAACTCTGGATGTACTGATGCTGTCAAGAACCTCATATTTTTAGTGTGATACTGGTATAGCAGCACAGTCAGATTTGCATATTGGTTATTTTTCACCTATTGCTTTGGCATAGCTGTAACACAATAAATTTGTTACTTGTTTTCTTCTTAGTTTCAGCCTTTGAAGATATCTAAGTACTCTGAATTACATAGGTCTGAAAAAGGTCCAAAATCCCACTGATATGTTTAAACTATATAATGGAAACATGAGGATTACAAGAAATAACCTCCTTCCAGTAGTAATTGAGCATTGAAACTGATAACATGATTAACCTCTATCACAATCCGTGTTTATATACCCTAAGATAAGAAATGGGATTTAGACAAATCCCAAATTTCTGTGTAACTTGGATTTCCATTTTTCACTTGATAATTGCTGTTAAAGTGGATCAAACAGAAATTGTGAAATAGAACCTTCCTAAGCATTAAGTTGATCAGAAAACATACCTTGACTTCAAGTGAAGGCTAATCTATTACAAGGATTAGATAGTGTTCCCTCAAAACCTGAGCATACTATCCTGAAATTATGTTGAACCCACTTGGCCTTATTATAAAGACGGATGTATTATGTAACTAAGTTATACTCCTAGGATGCAAAGTCAGCAGATACTTTGGAATTAAACCAAAACCAAAACCAAAACAAACAAGCAAACAAACAAAAAAAACCACCAAAAACCAACCATCATCTTGAAGAGATAATGATGCAAGGTTTCCCTGTGGAAAGTAATACTCTTGCCAGAAGTAACATAGAAAATATTCTCAAAACAAACCAGTTCCTTTAACATTCTATTGAATGTGCAATTTCCTGTTCATATTAAATGTCACTGAGAAAGCCTACTTCTCACAAATTATTTTCTTGCTAATAGTTTTAACTTAACTTTTACTTCTATTGAGACAGTACTTCAGTTTCATACACAGTTTTCCAGATTTTAAAATGGCCATCTGATAAAATAAAAATAAATTCAAAACGACAAGAGCACATTCATTAATTCAAAAATATTACCTGAGCAATGAGGAAGAGATCCACTCCAGTGTCCATTTAACTGGCATGTGCGAGATGACTGCCCTAAAAGTGATCGTCTACCTGTGCAGGTATAATGAACAGTAGACCCAAACGTATATTTATCTCCAGACAGGACCGCGTTAGGAGGCACGCCAGGATGGCCACAGTCAATCACTACAATGCATAATTATTGGAGATAAAAAAAGGTTATTATCACTGCTCAAACAGTTTGTAGCTATCATTTTCATTACTCCATACATAAACTCCATGAGGAGGCTGGCCTTTTCAGGGTTTGGTGGAGCGGGGCACATTATGTGATTAGAAATGGAAAATATATCATATTACGGACCTAAAGCTGTGAAACAAATGTTTAGAGGTGTCAAAAATGTATTCTAGATATAGATATTGATATCCAAAGACACTCATTCATGAATTTGATCTTTATGGCAAGAACCCATGCACATACACACACACACAAACACACACTCACACATCTACTCTTCAGAGAAAAAAAAACAGGAAGACAGAATCTGCCAAAGCCACTGTAGGCATCACATATTGATATTAATTGTACAATAATTCAAGGGAATTTCTCTAGAATCCCAGTCATAGAAACAGTTACAGACAAACTCTCTACTGGCTCAAATGTCATGAATATATAAAATCAGGAAAGAAAATGAGATGATTTAGCATGGTATCTTTTCTCCTCTAAGTTGTCTCTTATAAAGAAAATTATAAGTGGCTCTTGCTACAAATGGTCAAAAGCAGTCATTTTTTAGGAATAAAAAACAGGCTAAATGATAGAAGCTTGATCTAAAATCAGGAGAACGCTACTGAAATAATTTCAGCAGCCTCCTATCTACTGGAAAGTTGTTAAAGTAACAGTGAAGCTACCTTGGCTAGATGAACGGGAGGCTAGCTACTCCACAAGACCAAAACAAAATGACAAAAGGTCTTATGCATGATTATGCAGAACATTATCTACATGGACAAAGTATGAAATGGAAACAAAGTTCTGTATTGAAAAGAAATAGCTAGCCTGTCTTTAAGATTAAGAGCACATATCAAAAATGTACAAAAGAAACCGCTTGCATGTGGAATTAATATAGAGAAAACTGAAGAATTTCAATGGCTATTTCTTTTTCCCTGAAAAATCCCCAAAACCAAAATATACAGCTAATACTGATTATGGATGAGATATATACCATTCTGGAAAAACAGAAATAAGTATAAATTCACATTCTCTTCTGGTCAAATGTGGTGATGTATCAGTAAAATTACAACATTATTATTTCAAAGTCCAATTAAATTTACAAACATTATATCCTAATTCTTGAGTACTGAATTAAAAAGTACATTTGAAGTTTCTTCAATGTGTATGGTTTTTAGAAATTCTTATAATTCTATCTGACGACTCTGAATGTCTGTATATGTCATCTTACGTGGGAAGAAATGTCAGGACAAGGTGCAGTGTTAGAATTACTGAAAGGATGGCACAGATACCGGCAAAAAAACTAGTGTCCATTATTTGGATTTCAAGCTTGGAAGTTGTGGATTGTGTGTACTCACACTTCAGTAGCTTAAAAATAGCAAATCAGAGCATGTTTATCAGAACTAAATTGATAATATTTTGCATTACAAAAGAACGTGGTATGGTCATCGGAATTCTTTGAGGTATATTGTCCAAATATTTCAAGTACATTTCAAATTTAAAGTATCTTTCTAGCAACATGTGCTTAGGTAGCGTATGCCCCTGAAGAGAGTCAAAAGGGCATTACGGTCCAGGCCAGTGCTGCATTCTGCTTCTTATAGGAATTATAGTAGTTAGAAGTACTTTAGCTACAACACATTTCAAAGGAACTGAGTAACTTTACAGGTGAACAACTTTTTGTTTGTTACCATGTCTCTTCTGCATTAAGCTAGCAACATTTTTTGAAAAGGTATCTTCTTTGAGACTAGAGATTGAAAAACAGCTAGGTCAAAAAAAAAAGAAAAAATCCAACCTGGGTAAAAGAAAAACATACAGACAGCTTTCCACTTCTTTTCCATTGATCTTAATGTTAAACCCTTAAACTCTTTGTTATAAGTTTACTTCTGACTTGCAATCGAGCTACTTATTCCATCAATGAAAGGGACAACTTCCGGAAGTAAAGGTTTTAAGAACAAGAAGAAATAAAGTTTCAGTGTTGTTTTTTTGTGTTTTTTTTTTTTCTTGTTTGTTTGTTTTGTTTTGTTTTTAATTGGAGAGAGACAATAGCAGAACTGAAGGAATCTCAATTAAGGAAGACTAATCAAGGTAAAATTGAGAACTATTGTAAATATATGTCCATGATTCCTGAATAAGAAACCCTTAGCCTGTCTTTTTACCCTCTAGAAAACAAAGCTTTCAGCCTTTCTCAAAGGGAAATTCTGATCCTAAACCAAAATATTTTTCATAGACTTGTAGAGAATTAGGTAAACGGGCTGTTCCAGCCAATTAAAAACCTATGAAATATCTGCAGGTATATCTATATCATAGTTAGAAAGTTGTCCATGTCAAGCCAGAACAAAAACAAACTCCTTGTGTTGATCCACTTGCCTTCCTTGGGGGCGAGGTTGCATACGACTATGATGTTCAGGTACCTCTGGTAGTGTGGTAAGCTGAGGACATGATCCAGAGGACGCTGTTGGTGCTCTACAGTGCCATTACTATTTACTTACTCTCCCCATAGATAGACTGATCTTGCTGTTGTCCCAAGAGAAGTCCAGAAGGTAGCATGGTATCAATAATTGGGTGCTATAATTTTTAAGTTTCAATGTGATTGTAGCTTTGTGTCTAATAGAGGCCACATACTGGCAAAGTCAATGGATACGTTTTATCTTTGATCTCTGCTATCAGGGATCATTGTGCTGAGGTATTCAGAGGTGATTTTTCCAGTTATTGCATTTCCCAAGGCTTCTGTGTTATTTTCTGCATACAATAAAAATATAACTGCATTACTTCAGCTGCTACTTGGACCTTCCATTGTTACTGCACACACACAAATGTATGTAAATACAATGAATCTAATTGCTGTCATAAGACTGATGGAAATGTTGTGTAAAATAATACCTAATCTTATTCACATTCTTTATAGAAGAATACACATTATCTACTTACTAATGCATTCAGGTAGAGGTTTGTCCCAGTGGCCATTTGGTTGACAAATTAAAACTGAAGAGCCAAATAAAAAATATCCAGGATTACAGTCATAAAATACTACTGTGCCATATGTGAAATTTCCATGTTCGATTTTACTTTCTCTTATGGAATTTGCAGGAATTCCAGGATCAGAACAATTGACCACTAAAAAGAAAAAGAGCATAGATTTGAGAGTTATGCAAATACAGCCTACTAAAACTGTCTTTAAATGGTATCCTCTTCATTGTATGAGAAACTTCCAATGTGTTGTACCCTGAATTTATATATAATGATACTGAATTAGGAAGCTAATAAAAAAACAGGAGATGCTAAAACTGGGAGATGCTAAACTCAAAGAAAATAAAATGAAATGTTTCTTCACAGACCGTGATGTTGCTGTTAAAGTATTTGCCATTAAAAGTGAAAAAAAATAGTTGGAAACAGGTAGTGGGGCTAGATGTGCCTTTCTTCTAACCCACACAGCTGTGTAAATATATTTCTGTTCCTATACTAACATTTTGATAGTAGAGCACCCTTGCACCAGAAGTTTTGAGCTAAAGAGCACATGGTCAGTTAGGTAAGACTGGTGGTTCTGCTAAAACAGGGAAATATCCCATCAAATGAGTATGTACATTTAAAAATAGGGGTATACTTTGATAGTTAATAATACTGATGGAGTTTTTTGGGTCCTCAACTACTAGAATCCTCAACTTAGGATTCATACGCTGGAAAATTGCTGAAGTTGATTTTTTCACCCTTTTTTGTGACTTGGAGCTATCTGATTATCTGGAGGGTGATGGAGATTTTTCTAAGTTTCCATTCAATAGACTCTTCTGGTCAAGTATAGCCACCATTACCTACACAAAGTGTTTCTAGAAAACTACAGTTCATGCAAAAATTACTATCCCTATATTCTTACAATCAATTGCATGATTATATGCATAGATGTGTATGTATCTGTGTGCAAATGTACACATCTGTGTGTGTATGTGCATGGATGTGTGTACATAAAAGTATCAAAATATGCTAACAAGCTCTGTAGTCTAAAAATAAAAAAAGCTATCACCAGATGCAATTTAAGATAATTTTTCCTACCTAGATCACTCAATGCAGTCATTTTATGGCTCACCTACTCTCCGTAGTCACTATCCTAAATGTTGGAATCTGTTTATGTGCCCCTACTAGGAGTTCTCAAATATTGGTAACATAAGACTAGATTACATACATTTTTTGCTGATAGAAGTAAATTTCTGGTAGGATTTGACTTCTTTAATATTAAATGACAGATAATTCTTTTCAGTTATATTGATGGACACTGTTAAAAATTTGTTATTTTTTTTCCCGGAGGAAAATCTGAGCTGTATTTCTATCCGATTTCATTTTTGTAGACAAATGTTTTATAACATGTGAACATTCATCTTCACGTTATTAAGCATGTACTTAACTAATGAAAATTATTTATTATTAAATCTGGAGTAGTGAATGTCTGAAAGAAAATACAAGCAGCTTTGACCATTCTAATAGTTTTCCACTATTATTATAGTTGGCTATACTTCAGCAAAGTTGTAGGCAATGTATCAACAGCAAGTGCACTGCTGAATTCATACGGCAATTGTAAATTCAGCTTTCTCAAAGAACTTAAGCCTTCTCTATAATATTGCACTTAAGGCAGTAAACAAATATGCAAGGTAACATTTTTTTATTTTTTTTAATTCAACTTTGATGCAAATAAAACAAAATAGTATTAACTAGAATTGATTTCACTGCACATTACAGACATCATGCAAATTTTCTATACAAATATGCTTCTTTTTATTCTTAAAGTTTGTTCTAAAACCAACAGAAGATTTCAGGACTATGTAAAATTTCAGAGAAATTTCAGATAATAACCTGATCACTTTATTTACTGATTCCTACAGGCCAATAACATATCAGACAGTTTGGCACATTATTCTGCAACACTAGAACATTGAGGTGATTTATAGCACCTAGACTGAAAACGAGATTTATTAGGTACCTTTAATAAACAACACATGTTTAATATTGTGCATTTTAAAAAGAATAGCTTCTCCTGAACAAAATGTCCTTAGAAATTTCAGTTCTGTAAAGTATTCAGCAGTATCGTTTAAGGCAAAGTGACAAAAGGAAAGTGGAAAAAACCTATTGGAAGGAAAATACAGTATATAAAATTATTAGAAATACATAACATGACTTAGGCTGTATACTGATAAAAATCCACAGAAGCTGCTGGAAGATGCTGAAAAAGAATCAATACAATTTTGATATATGTGCAAGCAGGTTATAGCAATAAGTACATTTTTCTAAATCAGAACGATTAAAACATTTAGGAAGCACATAACAGCAGACTTAAAAAGGACAATAGTGATAAAACATTTCTAAAAGTGTTTATGAAAACTCAAATATAACTAATTTCATAATACTCTTTCCAGTGAAAGAAATTTAAATATAGTATCTAGAAGTGTTGGGAACCAACCCAAATTGATTATAATAACAAATTAGAATAAAATTTAGAAGTCATGATCAATGGAAATGTAAAAGGGAAACCAGGTACGTTGCCTTATGTTGGCTAAAAATTAAGAGAACATTATTTGAGGATTTAAGCTCTTAATTATCTCTGCATAATTTTGCTTGAGGAACTAGTAGAAACCGTTTAAAAAAAATCAATACAAAATACAGACACGTAAGAAAGTTTCTCTGCAACAAGTATCCTGGCAACCTGAATGTAGAACATACCTGACTGAAAAAACATAGAATCATGAAACATCTTTAATAATTTGATGCCTGTTAGTAAGAGGCATAATTTTGTCTTGACAGTGTCCCTTTACCTTCAGCTTATTTTTTCAGCCTTAATTTTCCAAATAAGTTTGAAAAATCTGCAAATGTTTGTGTTCTTACCTTTGCATATTGGAGGTGGGTGGCTCCACTGCCTATTAGCCTGACACTGTGCTTTGGTTGGTCCTTGCATGACATACCCAGTATTACACGAGAATGTCACAACATCATTGAAGTTAAAACCATTTCCACTTGTTCTTCCATAAATAGGACTACCAGGGTGACCACAGCTAACAGCTAACACAGCACAAAACAAAAAAGCAGAAACCAAACAGAACATGCTGTTATACTTTTCATGATTTATGATACAGCAATCATTACAATAATCATATAACAGTAAAGTTTTGATAAGATACTGAGTGCTTTCCATGAAAGATTCACATTTTTCTGAAAATAAGAACTAAGACATATTTTAGCAAATGTTCAAGCACTTATTTAAATATTTAAATAAACTGAATAGATTTTGCCATGCAGTAATCAAGGCAAATGAAGAAAACTTTTCTGAAGAATCAGAAAAAAAGCAAGAGCACTTGACTTTCATTACATGTAGTCTGAAACTGAAAGGAAATATTTCAGTGAGTTTGTTCTTCAGGTATTATTTCGTGCTTGTACAGTGGGCAGACGTTACTACTGTTGTGTATTACTACTGAATGTATGTGGTATTAGTCAAAATTTTATTCAAATTTCATAAGTGAAAAGTCGGAATCATTAAATTTAAACACATAATCACAAGAATTCAAATAAAACAGCTAAAGTTAAATAAATAAATAAATAAATGTGAGACTATTTTTCTACGCTTCATTTGAACCTTTGATCTGAAGTGAAGCTATTCCTAAATATCTATCCTGTAACATAAATCTGTATATGTTGCCATGCTTACTTACGCACACAGGATGGAAGTTGACCAGACCAGTTGTGATCCTGTTGACATATTCGTACAGAAGAACCAATCAGCCGAAAACCAGGACTGCACTGGTATACAACTGTGTCTCTGTATCCATAATTTTCTCCAATTACTTGACCATTGACTATAAAATCTGGAATACCACAGTGCCCAGCTAGGTTTTTCAAAGAAAATTAACAAAACCAAACCAAACCAAAACAAACAACAAAAAAACAACCAACAAAACAAAGAAAACAGTAAAAATGATCAGCAAATATGCCAGATAAATTTTAAATATACCTCCATAATTAAAACAAAAAAATGTTGAGTATCTTTCAATATTTTTATTGACTTTATCTGAAGGTTTATTTTTATTTACTTGAGGAAAACTGTACTATCATATTTGTATAGGTAGGACACATGTAAAAAACATTACGAAAAGACAGTGTAGCAAAGAGATTAAATGTCACGTATGTTATCAAATTTCTTTTCAAAAAATATGAGTAACTCCTTTTTACTGAAACCTGTAAAATTCTATATTATTCCCCTTAGTTTTATTTTGATTAAGAATAAACTTAATAAAGTTAACATTACACCATTATACCATTATATCAAAATGCATATAAATGCAAATAAAAATAATATTATAAGTATCAATCCATGTGGATGTTGTAAATACAGCCTTCTTATAATGGAAACAAATGAACTTGGACAATTTATTGCTGGAATCTGACTCTCTGGATTGTTTTCCATTCTTTCTGCCCTATTGTTCTCAAAGGAATCCCAAAGAGATGTTTGAGCTAAAGGCAGTCTGTGTAACTATGTCCAAATGTCCTGCAACCAAAAACCTTTCTACATCTTGGTCTAATCTTCTACCCTGTATTATCAAAAGATATGAAATAATTTATTTACATTATGAAAGTCACAAACAGACATTAAATCTAGAGAGAGGCTGAGAAAAAGAATGAACCATGTGTCATTTTTTACTATTTTTCTTAATGAACTCTGGAAAATGGACACTGTGATTCAGCAAACTGTGGTAATGTAATATCCTCTGAGAATGGTTGACCTCATGGAGATTGTGACATATGGCAGAGAACTCACTGCAAAAAACAGTAAGGCAAGCAAGAAAAACAAGCCGTTTCAGCTACTACCTTAGTGAAAAAAAAATCACCAGCCACCTGAACTCCTGTGCTCTCTTTTTCTCCTCTACTTCTCCGCAAAAAAAACCCAACCAACCAAACAAACACAAAAAACCCCAAACAACAAACAAACAAACCCCACAAACAAACCCTCAAAACATGGGGTTGCTAAGAAGAAAGGACATTTAGAAGCAATATAGTTTGGATTGTTTTTTCTTTGAACTTTGTTTATAATATTCTGATGTAACTTTCTGCATTTTGCTGCATTCTTTCAGGGCTAGAAAATTATTATTAAAAAAAAAAGAAATCAAACCTCAGATTTTCTTATAATTTGCATCTGACATCTTAATCCTCATATAGTATTTTATTGTATGAATCATGATAAGAGCATCCAAATTCACAATATAGGCTGTATGTGTACCTTCACACAGATTAAATTGTTGAATGCAGTATGACTTCCGTACAAGGAACAGGAGTCCAAATCTGGTACTATTAAAGTGTATATTCACCCCTGTTTGTCTCCTCCCCATTTCCCTCAGTGTTACATAAGGACTAGGTGTACTTGAAATTTGTTTTACATTTTCTAGGATAAGATAGAATAATATGTTTATAAAATTTTTGTCAGAGTACTTCTTGATTCTCCAAGAAAGTTGTACTCTGTTCAGCACATAGTAGACTTTCTTGAATGTGAAACAAAGGGCCCAATTACCCAATCCTACCCCGTTTGTGATGATAATAGGACTAACCAGATGAGGAGTGAAAACGGAGATGGAAAAGTTCAGTTTCTGTCAGAAGTGCAACCAGATAGTTTGCAGTGATTCAGATCATGTTCAAGGAAATAATTTTCTAATTGCATGTAATTACAAAATTTCACCTTGTTCTTAATTAAGATTTTAGTGTTGTTGTAGTGTTGCTTTATGGCAGTAGAGTGAAAGAAGAATACATCACCAGAAAGGTCAAGCTCTCCTGTGCAGAGCGAATAGGACTGAAGTAATTCAACATATCAGATGACTAAAGATGATACTATAATTTCTACAGCTGTGCATGGACATTAAAAAAAAATCACCACACAAAAAAAAACCCCACACAAACCAAAAAACAACAAACAAACCACAGCTACAACATGTGAAAAATTTACTGTAAATCATCCATAGGTCTTCCATTAACTTCTTTGTCTAGCTTGAGAAAAATTAAAATCACTTGAAATTCCCACCCTCTCAGCCTAGTTCCTCTCATTGTCATAAACCTCTCAGACCCTAGGTTTGACAACTTGTTTCGACTTTTGAGTTTCTTTTTTTGCTTTCTTGCTTTTTACTTTATTTTTTTTCTTTGGACATCAGTAAAGCAATAGACACTTTTTTCCACAGCCTTCTCCTGGACAAACTAACAAGGTACAGATTGGGTGGGTGGTCTGCAAGATGGGTAAGGAGTTGTCTAACAGGCCACACTCAGAGGACAGTGATCAATGGTTTTCACTCAGGCTGGCAGCCTGTTGCAAGTGGGATCTGCAGGGACATATAGTGGGTCCCATGCTGTTCAACATCTTCATAAATTATCTCGATGATGGGATTGAAAGCATCCTCACCAAGTCTGCTGATGGCACCAGACTGGGTGGTGAGGTGAACGTGTCAGAAGGGAAAACCATCTTGCAGAGAGACCTGTATGGTCCCACGCCTGGGAAAGAGTAATCAAAGATCCCAGTACTGGCTAGAATCTGTGTGGCTGGGTAGCAGGTATGCTGAAAGGGACCTGAGGGTCCTGGCAGACAACAAGCTGTACGCAAGTCAGCAGTACACCCTGCAGCAACAAAGGCGAGTTGGATCCTAGGGTTTGTGTGCAGGGACATTACTAGCAGAGACAGAGATACAATCATCCCACTCAGCACTTGTCAGGCTGCATCTGGAGTCCTATGTGCATTCTTGTCCCTACCGCTGAAGAAAGATGCAGACAGACTAGACAGTGTCCAAAGGAGGGCCATGAAGATAATTGAAGGGCTGGAGAATCTGCCCTATGAGGAAAGGCTGAAGACATTCATCCCAGGAGAAGAGAAGTCTCTGGGGAGACGTCATCACAGGTAAGATGATGGACGCTTTCTCTTTGCAAGGACTCACATGGAGAGGACAAGGGATGATGGGTAGAAGTTTCTCTGGGAGAGGTTTTATCTCAACATTTTACAGTAAGTACAAACATCCACTGAAACAGCCTCCCCAGGGTTGTGTAAGTTTTCTAAACTAAAAAATAAAGGAATCTAAATTTATGAAGAATCACAACGGAGTTCTAAATAAACTTCTAGTGACAGTGTTAAGGAATTAAATATCATTTTAAAACAGGATATGCCAGACTTGTGACACATTTTTCATCTAAATTTTAAAAACAAATGAAAACCATTTGAGATTTGCAGGATTTGTCTCCAGTTTTCACTCTGCTTTCCAGGGGAAGTTTTGTCTGACTGAGACATTAAAAAAAAATTCAAAACAAACACCAGCTATGCACCCTCCCAAAACAAAACAAAACAAAACAAAATCCTGATGGGTTTAGACGTATTTGTTCCATTTTCAAAATACCATTTGTCATGTTGGTGCATGTGGTAAGTTGTTCTGTATGTTTGCTACCGAAAGTGTGTGTAGTGGTATACATAGTTGTTGTTAAGAGAACCTTTGGGAACATTACTGAAATTTTCACTAATTTATGCAGCTGAATAAATTCCTTAAGTTACAATGAAGTCAGAGACTCACTAATATTTTCCAGAATTTTTTCTTTGTTTCCTTTATTTTCTCATTCTCTTTCACACAGCCACAGAGTTGGTCTCCCTCAGAGGAAGTACAGATAGACCTTTCGCTTATAATAGTTGTTATCACTACTTCTCCAAACTCAAGGAAAAAAAAAAAAGGAAGAAAAATAAAACAACTCCCAAACCAACAAAAAACCCCGCCACCATCCACACCCATACCATATCTGGAGAAATTATTATTATTTAATTTCTCTTCCATTCTACTCCAGTTACGTTGTATTCTTTTCTAAAAGCAAGTTTTTTGGTTTTGGCTTTCCTCATGGCTATTAGTAGAATTCTACTCTTTTATCATTTTTCTCTTAAGATGCCTGTGAAGATTTCCAAAATGTTCATTATACATTAAGGACATGCTCATATTCATTACTGTATATCCTGGTAGCTTTACGATCAGTTCTGCTGTTGTTTTTCAAGACTTTCATTTTAAAGTATTATTTTCAGGGATTTGTGAAAAATAAAGATATTTACTTCCCATTTTTAACATTCTGAAATGCATTTTTGAAGTGCCATTCTGTAGCCTTCGATGCTTTGTGTGTTATGTGTTTGCATCTATATGTATAGGTGCATATATGTACATATATAAATAGTGAGTTTAGGGTTTTGAAGGGTTTTTGTGAATGTGGCAAGTCTTCAAACCTTTCAGATTACTGCTGATTCTTTGGCAGTCTGAGAAAAAAATACTGAACATGCATAGTTTTCTGAGAAACTGCCTTTGTTTCTGAATGAGACATTCTTCTTGTACAATGGCATCAGAGACTGTTCTTTCATTTTATCTCACAGCTGTATCCCTAAAATCCTTTTCCATTGACTTGTATTATATATGTATCATCTACTTTTAATATGTAATTGATGTCAGTTTTGTCACACTGGTATAAACAAGGAGCAACATACAATTTCACTACTGCAAACAATATTGCAAACATGTAAAGGGACACAATTTGAAATCTGTTCTCATTTGATAAATATTTACCCCAATTAAGTCATTGGACTTAAGAAGGAGTTTTTAAGGAATATTTAAGTGGTGAAATTTGGTGTAGTGAAACTGAATAAAATTATAAAAACTGATTGTTGTAATAAATAGGCTTCATTCAATATAAGCATAAGGTGTGGCTAACTGTCCTTTGCAATGAAATAGCTAAATTATTCCTCCTAAATGCAATCCAGATACAAAACTACTCAGGAGATAAGCTCTGGAGGTGGAGTGTTTTCACTGGGGACTGAATGCAAATAATGAAAACCAGGTATCATATTGAGAGAGCTCTCTGTAAATGCGGACGAAATCTGCAGAAAAAATATAGTAAAAAATTGAAAACAGGTGCAAAAAGACAAGGAAGTAGAATGCAGAAGACTGCTGAGAAAAACCTAGGAGTATTTTTGGGAAAATAATGGTTCAAATACTGAGCAACAATGTTGTCTCCTGGTTATGTTATTTATCTTGTTTGTCAGGAAATTTATTTTGCAAATAGATGAGAAAGCATTTAAGAAATATTGATTATATTACCAATTTACAGTCCTGTTTAAACAGCCAATAAATCACAGACTATTTACTTATTATGGATAAAATACTTAATAGTATTTTTATTATCTAATGGAATATCACTGTTTATACCCTAAGTAATATTCTGATTCTAAGATCAATTACAAGTAAATATAAAATTGTTGAAGTCACCTTAGAAGGCTATTGAAAACAAAAAAAGAAAAACAAACATGTAAGCTTTGTGTGAAGTGTGGGACAGAAGAAGTGGTTCAAGCAGTAAGATCAATACTGTACTTCTGATCTGCATTTATCAGAATGAATGAGAGAAAAAAAAAAAACAGCCTTGCATGGTACATTGCCAAATAGAAACATAACAAAGAGAACATTTACTACACTGCATTAAAAACTGAGTTATGGATAGAGGAAAACCTGAAATAAAATTAGCAAATGTTTTGCAAAACTTCCCTTCAATGATTTGCAACAATTAGGTGATCATAATTACTATTACTGGAGGAATGGGGCAGGGAATACTCTAACACACTAACAGTAGATAGCTGATCTCACACTAGGTTAGGATTCTAGACTATTTTAGACTAGGCTATTCTAGATTGTTTTCAGGGTAGCCTTGTTCATTGTTAATGACTTTATTTTAGTGCTGTATCATAGGACTGGGTATAGTTCCATCTTTTTTATGATACAGATGCAAAAGACCTATGCAACAGTTCTATGAATCCAGTTGAGACCCCCAGGTCTTAATGTAACATGTAATTTATAATTCTGAATCAAAAGATATCACTTTAATAAAGGCAATGAGTGAATGCTACAAAGAAAGAAACTAAATGTGAAGGTTTTACTGGGTAGTATATTTGAGAGGTAAATAAGCACAATAACATTCTCAGTTTCCAGCCTAGCAAAGCCTGAGATGAATAGCTACATGAAATATTATTAAGAAACAAAATTAGTCAAAAAGTAGGAATGAAGGGTATTAATAATGTGTGAGCAGCAAATAAATTACCTAACTCAACATGAAAACCAGCTCTAGCAATGAAGAATGAGCATAATAACTTAGTGTCAGAACCTTTGAAACCTCAGCTGCAAATGAGGTTTCTTTTCTGAAGGTTACTCTGAGATACAAGAAGAAGAATAAATGAATAGAATCTTTACATTAAATGGCAAAAACGTGCCTGTGCTTGTTTTAGCTGTCAGTAATGTCCAACATGAGCCTAGAAGTGAAAGAAATCTACATATCAATATATCAATATATTATTGCAAAAAAAGATTTGGGTTATTCAAAAAAGTTAACTAACCTGTCGAGATGACCTCAGCTGAGCAGGGAAGAATTATTTGCTGGAATTTCTTTTTTTACTACAGGGCTTGCATTTTTCATAAAGATATATTTCTTTTACATCCTTCAGTTCACAAACATCATCTTCTGTAGAAAATCACAGCATTGAAATGACACCGGCACAAGCCTGGACAAAACAGGGTTTGGTGTCTTTCTCTTGCTAGTTTCAGAAGTTCCTCAACTTACCAGCTCTTCAAGCTGTACTAAAACTGTTCAGGATGAATGGTATGTTCAGGATGATTATCTATCCTCTCCACTGGTTCCTTCATTCACTAATGTACACACATCTTACAAACTGGTCTTATGAAAAAAAAAAACTTTCTATCCCTTATCAAGTTATCTTTTAGTTATGAATGGGCTGGAGGAACTAAATGGCAGATTCTTATCTGTCCCACACACCTCTCCACAGCACTGATTGATTCATGAACTGCACATTCTTCACTATCAGCTTACACGCTTGCCCTGCCCCAGCTGGTATGTCTCCTACTTAGTACCTTGACAGCATTGCTCTGTACAGAGCTATTGGGTAACATTTTTCCCACATGTCACTGTGTTTCTCTGTGAGCAGCAGGCTGTCACCAATGACTCATTAGTGTTTGGAATTTGTATTTTTATATTTAAAACAAAAAAGGAAGAGAGATTTGAATAAAACTGGGGTAAAATTTTCTCAGCTAACAAGTCTCACGTTGTGTCTACATTAGCATTTTTGTTCAGATCCTCCTTGCAACTTTTAAATGTGATGAGTGGTCTTGATATGAAAAAATTAGCTTCCTTTCAGAGGAAGAACACAGAGAAGCTCAACTATAGGTGCACAAAACTAGTGTTCTATCTCATTTTGGAGGCGAAGGGGCCAAAATTATTGACAGGTGCTTTTAACAACTTAGAACCTTATAAGTAATGATAACATTCAGCTCAGAGTACTAGACCAGGCACTGTCCAAGGAAAATTCTCTGAACCATTCGTAATGCAGATATAAAGATTCCACAACAAATTATTTGTGTAATGATATGCTCCTTTCTGCTGGATTATCTGTTAATGCAAAGCCACAATATGTGAGGTTTACTGTTTCTCTTAGGAGAGGCGATGAAACGTTCTTGATACTATAATACGGTGAGTGTGAACAAATGCTGGCATTAATGCTCACTCCAACACAATTAGATTTTTTTTCTGCTACCTGTCGTTCTTTATTGAAAACTCTTCAAGTATTAGTCCTGTATTGGAAACAAATGTCTGTATATCTTATCGATCAGGTCAACACCATTCTTCATTCTTGCATTTATTTCATATGGAAACTTAGCATTTTATAAAGGTCTATTTAGTTCTCCAAGTGAACTAAATATAACATCATTTAATAATATCAGGATTTACAACAAAATATGAAATCTTACAGACCTTTGAAAATTAAATTGTTTATCTTGAGTTCAGATTTAATACTAACTTACAAAACTGAATCCAACTATCATTTCAGCAATTGCTAATTCTTCCTAGGACATATGTAGTAAATGGCAGTAATATTTTTTGGTAAATAAGAGAGAGAGTATCAACAGATCTGTTTAGATGTCAGGAGGAATTCAGAAAGAAGAAGGAGTTAATAAATCAGGGTTAAGTGTTATCCAGCTGAGTTGGAGAGGATAGATTAACAACTTAAAGAAATGTGAAAAGCCTGAGTAAGTTTACCAATCAACAACAACAACAACAACAGGTTTGTATAAGATATCTTCCCTCTAATGAGTTTGACAACTGGTTGAAAATAATATTTTTTCACAATTTTCACATGGTTTTCATTAATATGATGCCTAACCATCTTCTAAAATTACTTTCAGTCATGCAACTAACACAACTAAGAGGAACTCAGTAAAATTAGATACCACCCCCAAAAAAGTATGAAACTTTGTACATTACGTTAACAATGTACAAAGATCTAGGAAGAAGTCAGAATGATTAGGAATACTCTAACAAAACACCTCCTGCTTTTAAGAAGAATTGAATCCAACAGAATGGCTTTTGAAACCATGCTATATTTTTGGGTTTTGTTTTTACCTCAGGTTTTTCTGTCCTTACTTGGTTGTGGGATTTTTTTGGTTGGTTGGTTTTGGTTTTGTTGGTGGTGTTTGTTTCAGATTGGGTTTGGTTTTGATTTGTGTTTTTTTTTAACTAAGTTTTCTGAAATTACAACCAAAGTAATACAGGAAACATTTTAAAAGCCAACAAATGACCACAAGAAAGTTCATTTCAGCACATACTGATCTCTGTCATCTCAACTTTTATCACTTTAAAATTTGTGCTGCTTTCTGGAAATGTCTGTGTATTTTCTCCTGGTAAGCTACATTAGGACAGGAAAAAAAAAAAAAAAAGTACTCATCCTGATCCTCAAATCATGATGTTAACCAAGTAGAACCTATATAAATCCACTCTGGGAAACACTCAGTTTAATAAATGTCTTATTACAGTCATTAAAATAAATAAATAAATAACCCTCAAAACTTTTTCATAGTTATGAAAATATATGTTTTAATGATCATTTTTACTCACGTCAAAAAAATAAACAACAAAAAAAAGTCAGAATAAGTTAAATAATTTAAATATGCTAAGGTTTAATATGAACAGAAACAACAATTAACTTCATTAAATATTTAAATATACTTCTCCAAGGAAAGTGCATAACAAAATACACAGATTTGTCAGTCTCTTTATATGAAAAGGATATTCAATAGGAATCTATTTTATGTTTCTGAATGCTTCTGAAGGATTTATTACTTAGATTTTCCCCCAGAAACTGATTTGATGTTCAAGCACAATAAATTGTGAGATGCAGTCTTTAATCTTGGAAACATAACAGTCATGGTTTTTCTCTTTGACTTAAGTGATTTTTTTCATACTTTTTCACCATAAAATCTTGTGAAACATTTATTTATTTTTAAGACTTCTACAACAGAATTACTTTGGGAGCTTTTATTTTTTTTATTTTTAAAATTTGAACTTTTTTTTTTTTTTTCTCACCATCTGTGGAGAATGAGAATGCTGATCACAGAATCACAGAATCACAGAATGTTAGGGATTGGAAGGGACCTCAAAAGATCATCTANCTGGCTCCATCCTCATGACACTCACCCTTTACATATTTATGAACATTAATGAGGTCACCCCTCAGTCTCCTCCAAACTAAAGAGACCCAGCTCCCTCAGTCTTTCCTCATAAGGGAGATGCTCCACTCCCTTAATCATCTTTGTTGACCTGTGCTGGACTTTCTCCAGCAGTTCCATCCTTTCTGAACTGAGGGGCCCAGAACTGGACACGATATTCCAGATGCAGCCTCACCAGGGCAGAGTAGAGGGGAAGGAGAACCTCTTTCAACCTACTAACCACACCCCTTCTGATACACCCCAGATCCAGAACTCGATTTCCCACTACACTAAGTAAAAGATCAGACCAAGATCATTATGCTAATATGATTACTCACAAAGTACCACATTCTTATTTATGTATTCTGAAAATAAAAATGTGAGGTTCAGAAAGGAGGGTAGTTGTGTCAAATGTTCTAATTCCCTTTGTCATCTACTTTCTCCTAACATTCAGTAGCCACAAAGTATTATTCTTCTTGTAATAAAAGAAGCAGGAATTGGGGAAAAAAAAAAAAAAATAGGAAAAAAAAAAAAAAATAGGAAAAAAAAAAAAAAATAGGAAAAAAAAAAAAAAATAGGAAAAAAAAAAAAAAATAGGAAAAAAAAAAAAAAACAAACAAAAACAACAACCCCCCCTCCCCCCCAAAGCACTAAACAAAAATGAAAACAGTCTGTGAAAACTATCCACATATTCTGACACTATTATGGCTGTAATTGAAGTTATACACTACTGTCTAAAATGTCACAGAATTTTATTTGTGTTGTAATCCATTCTGGATTTTAGTCAATATTTTGCGGAATTTAAAGTTCACCTACATTCTAGTTCTCTTCTATATCTAGGCAGGTTCAACACTAGTTTCAGATTCTGTTGCTGATACTTATATTCTTATTTCCTCCATCTTTCATAAATTTTTCTAATTACAAATAACTGGAATGAAAATTAAGTCGTCTAACACAATGATTAAATGAAATTATTTTAGTAGCACTTTTGAAAAGAAATAACTTGCATTTTTAAACAAAAGGGATATTATTTTATCCTGTAGGATATCCTGTATCCAAGCACAACCACATTTTTTTCAGCAAGAAAAAGTAGAAAGACTTTAAGATAAATGATAAAATGTTTACAGTTATGAGCAGAAAAATTTTAGACGTAGAAAGTAAAAATTCTTTTTTCTTACTATTTTTAGTGATTGAAAATAAGCATGAGAATTTATTCATAAGTCACACAATAATATAGTTCTATGATCATTACAATACCTGTTCTGTAGATCTTCCTGCTGTACTTTATCTCATTTCTACCATAATTTCCTCCATTTCTTCCACCTTTGGACAACACCTCTTCCTCAACCTTTTTAAACACATTTCTGACTTCTGACTTGTCATTAGCTGAATCCATCCCTCTATCTCAAGTTTCAAATTATTTGTTGAGAAACAAGAATTGAACCAAGTGTGGCAGTTGCACATCCCCTGATGAGATCTGAAGCCTTCAATAGGGCAATTGATGGCTCTTTAGCACCTTTTGTGCTGCACTGTGCCCGTCCCCACGTACACACCTAGGATGGTGCTGTCAGTCACTCATCCCCAACCCGGGCACAGGGTGACTTCACCTCTACCCGGCTGAGAGGGCAGGAAGGGTGGGAACCTCAGTCGATTGACAGGGTCCTCAACAAAGGAGGTGCCCAGAGAAGCTGAGAAGCTTCTGCACCATATTGTAATGACCACAGCCAGGCCTGACCAGGCTATAAAACAGGGACCTCGCCAAAGACCCCCCCGTTGAGCGGTCTTCTCAGAACAATGAGACTGTGAACTGGAGCCCTCCCCTTAGACTGGGATGCTGTCTAAGAAGAATTCCTGGGATTGAGTGCGCCTCACCTCCTCATTTGGCAAGTGGTTATTTTTCTCTGCTGGATATGTCATTGATACAAATTATATCTTGTAGATTACTGTTTTCCTCTATAGTCATATAGTTGTTTCGACACATTTTCTTAACTTCTTATTTTTACTGGACATTATGGTATGTGAACTTAATAATAATGGATCTTTTGAGAAGAAAAAAAAAATTGTTTCATCTATAAATTTATTGCTTCAGAGTCTTTTAAGTGCCAAGTAATGATTATGCAACCTATTAAGCTTATATTATATGTTTATTCCTACAGGCAAAAGTAGGAGAATTTCAGTTCATTCTGTGTTGATCTTCATTTGGCATAAAGTTATTTTGGCAAAATTCCTAAATGCAAGTATTTTTCCAGGGTGCTATTCACAAATAGCAGACAATTTGGCTGGTTTTAGATTAATATATCTCTGATGAAAATTTTTGCATTTCTCTAAACTTCAATAGCTGTAGCTTTTGCAGACAAACCAGTAAAAATGAAAAACCACAAAAGAGTCAGAACATTTTGATTACAGACGTGATATGGTGCCTCGAAACTTTTAGATTTGAAAGAGTCTGTTATACTATTTCTGACAACTTAGAAAACAAAAACAAAAACGAAAACAAAAACCAAACATGAAGATCTTTTCTTTTTACCTCCCTCTGCCAAATAGTTTTCATTGTAAAAGTGAAATAAAGCCTGTCTGTTCCCCTCAGTTATATGTCAGGATATACTCCAGCTTCAGACTTGTAGCTTCATAAGCAACACTTTTGCTCATTCATGAGTCATTCAAATTAAGCTTAAGTGAATATTTGCACCAAATAATGCTGAACTATGGAAAGAAAATTATTTCAGATGGACAGTAGTCTAGAAAGGGAAAGAGCAATCTGCACAAAGCGACATTGTAATAAATCCCCATATTTAATGTATATACTAGTTCAGATTTGTATGTAAGTCTTAGTTTATGGATATTCTTTTATATTCTACCTTAGAGGCATATTCAGCAACCCAGTGACACAGTCTTTGCACATTGGAGAGATATTGAAAACAGGATCCAATCTGCGGAAACGTAACCATAGCTATAATTTGATAAGAAAAACAGCCCAGCCACACAGATTTCTTAAAATGCAGAACTCTTTTCAGTGTCTGTGATAACAGAAAGAGATAAGTTGATTCACTTTGCATATTTTTGTCTGCCAGAGAGAAACAAAATAGGGAAGCCATGACAGTAGCATCCATACCTAAACATCTGGTCTCAATTCCACTCCAGAGTCCAGAAGACAGACATTCCCTAACTGCTGAGCCAACGAGCATGTATCCTGAGTCACAAGTAAATATAGCTGTAGATCCATATGTGATTTGAGTTCCAATCTTATTCCCATTTGGAGGTGTAGGAAGTTCTCCACAAGAAATAACTTAATAACAAAACCAAAGCAAAACAGAAATGTACAGTTGAGTATCACAAAATACATGCAATAATACTTATCAACCAGCAATGCCAGTTATACCAGTCAAACGGAGAAGTAAATTTCAGAGCTTTAAGTATTTTGCTCAGTAGAAAAAATAAATGAAAAACTCTGCATTACAAAGACTTACCCAGAAATAATACTTAAGAACCAACTAAAATTTTCTCTATAAAGTTTAAAACTCCCACCATTCAGAACATTGCTCTTTAAATAGCTATTTAATATATATAAGTTACATATAATACATAATTTATATTATACATTATATTTAGTATATTATACACTGTTATATAATATATCTATTATTATATTTATTATAATACATACTTAATATTTAAATTGCTATTTAATTACCTTGATTTTACGAATGATTTTTTCTTAATATTGGAATAACACAGTTATTGCCATTTTAAAAATTATCTTTATGGTTTCCTGGGAAGATGTCGTTTTTGTATTCTAGTTCATAATTAAATGCTTGCCCTAGCGCTCACACAATACGTTGTTATAGTAATTATCAAAGTGATTACCAAAGGATGAAACAGCTAGTGCACTTTATGCTAAAAAAAATGTAGGTGACAATACTGTAAGCAGAACTTCCCAAAATATAGTGAAAATATTTGTTTTTTAAAGAAGAAAAAGGTTACAAGTACACATATAGTATTTAAAATATGTATATACACAGAGACATATATAGATACAGATACATATACAGTATTTTTAACACTGGCAGAGGTGAAATATTGTAATTACTGTTAAAAATCAGCTAAATTATAAATGAAATTTTCACTATCTTATAAAGAACTTAATTTCCAATCTAATTAATCTGCCTTTGGAGTTGCATTTTCCAGCCTCCTTTTTTGTTATCAATAAGTTCTAATACCTTCTAACCCACAGTTATTTGGTTTATCTGTGCATTTTTTTTCTGCTTTTTAAACATGTCTGGATTTACATACATACATGCAGATACACACAGCTTAGATACATGCACCAAAACCACAGTCATATCCCATGCTATCAGAGTGTACGTCATGTGGTGTTTCACCATGAAGAACTTTGGGGTTTCAAAGTATACCTAAAACCCAACAATTTTGAAAAACAGATGTCTCAATTTAAATAAATAAAGAAACCTGCTTTTCAAAGGAGTGGAGAAGGGGAACATAATTGTAACCACACGTTTAACCTGTTTAAACTGTTTGAAGAATCATTACTTATTTTTTTGAAAAGTAGCTATTGCAGGCCATCAGAATACCAGCAAACAGAAGGAATGATACAGACTTGCACACTGCACGGTAACCAGCTGAAAGGAGAGATTATTTTATTTATCGAGTGTGTAGACAGGGTGCAAAGGTTTTGCATTTCTAGACTATACAGCATTCCTGACCTAGAAAAATAATAGGAAACTGTTCTCTATTACTTATTTTTACCTCTATAGATTTAGAGACCTTTAAATTCCGAAACTGCGCTTACAGAAATTTCCTTGTCACTAAACCTAATGGATTGTATTTGTAAACATTAGCCTTTAGGATAACCAGGAATTCCAGTCAGGAAACTTTTTCTAATTAACTGATCCAAATATTTAGTTAGTTAATTTCTAATTTAGCCAAATAACATATTTTTATCTGAAATCTGTACAGTAGATGCAGATACAATATGTACTCACTTTGGCAGTAAGGTCGCTCATTTCTCCAACTCCAGGTACCATTAGCAAGACACTCAATAGATGCTGGTCCCAAACCATAATACCCTGGATCACAGCTGAAAACTACTTTTGTCTTGTACTCATAATGTGAACCATTCACTATTTTCCATCTTCCATGTTCCAGTGTAAAAGAATTTATGCTTGGACATGTAACAACTTCCGAAATAACAAAAACACATAGTTATTTGTGGCTTAGTACAGGTAAAGTATGTACCATTATTAATTCAGAAATTTATTTTAAACACAGTGACATAATATTTGCAGAGTAAGGCTGTATCTGAAATTGTCTGTGGTTAGTAGCTACAGGTTGTCTCAATCAGCAATGATCAATGGCCCAGACAAATCAGTGACTGTGTATGCAGAGCTATGCAACTGCTGTAGGTAGAATCAGTACCATGGTTGAATTCACTGTCACTCCTGTGACATTTTACATCAGCCATAAGAATCTTTACTAAAATGTTAACCGTTTTCCAATAAAGGAATTATTTGTTCATCCAGGTAATTTCTCTGAGATCTTAAAGACCCATTTGGAGAGGTTGTACATTGGTGACAGATAAAACAATATCCAGAACCAACATGTTTTTTCAGAAGCTATGCCTTTTTATCTCATGTCTTAATTCTGTGTGTTCTTCCTCCAAAAACCAAACAAACACTTTCTACCACCCTAATCTAATAGAAAAAGGTTAACAAATACAACATTTTTTTCACGATAAAAAGACACGGAAGAAAATCTTTACTGGATACTACTTTCTTTCTTACCTTTCAGATTGGTTCTTTAGATAGAGGAAAAGGTATGAAGGAATGCAATTTACAAGAAAAAGAAAAAGAAAAAAAAAAAAGAAGGCAGCGAAAGGGAGAATTCTTGAAAATTATATGAGGGCGTGTTTTCTTTCCTTTCCAAGATTCATTGGGTGACATAATCCAAATCTTAATGTGTATGAGATACTCTGACATTTCTCTATCAGTCTTACAATCACTTGGGTTTTCATACCACATTTACAACTGATGGTATCCACTTCTCTTTGAGATTGAACATGCATTTTCTCTTCTGTGATGTTACTCCAAGTTTAGGTGGTGTAGGATTATAATTATGGGCTGAATATAAATAATCAGCAGCAGTTTCAAACAAGTATCGCAGAATACCAGAGACTTTACAATCCTGAATAGTAAACAGGGTTTGTTATCAGTAGATTAACTGTGCTGCTGTCACCAAAGAGATGGCTTTTGCATAAACCTCTGCAACCATTAACTTTATCTGTAAATTAATTATAATTTTGAATATATTACATATGTCTCCAGTGTATTTCTTCTGCTGTGACAGAAAGCTTCAATATATACCTCAGATATACACATTTTGAATACATATTTCACAATAATTTAATACCAGCAATTACTCTAGATTAAAGTAACCTGAAGCTGAAAGTTTAAGTAATATGAAGACTTGTGCCTTAGATAAATAAACAAAATGTACACCCATGTTCTTACTCACTGGAGAGTTTTAACACGTTACTTACCTACACAGCGAGGTGTTTTATTGTGATTGCTCCAGGTACCATCTGGCTGGCAGACTGCAGTAGTAAGTTCTTTAGCTGATAGTCTATATCCATCATTGCAAAAATAAGTAACGCTGGTGCCAACTAAGTAATCTGTGGTTAATATCCCACCGTTTAATGGAGCTTTAGGAATTCCACAAGATATTGCTGAGTAAAGAGAAAGATATATTTATTTTATATTGTCTTCACTACAAGCTTCTGCCTATACAAAGGGTTTATGCATTGTAACATCAACAGTCATAAATTTGTGAAAATTACTTTTTAACTCATTAATCTGTGTTTTAAGACCACAAATGTTCTCTTAAAATTTTAGGGAGTTAAATCTCAGGAAGTTTTTGTCTTTTCATGAAGGAGGTTAAAAATAAGAACAATGGTTAATAACTCTGAAGCTATCCATTTAAAATGAAGAAGATAATAGAGAATATGTGGAAAAATATGATCAGCATGGTTGAATGAGTAAAACACCAGTCTGAGACACTAGGAATCTAGTTTGTACTTCAGGTTTCTTCCATCAGTTGTACTGTGTGACCTCTGGCACAGTACTAAAATGAACTTTTAACACTCTATTTTTCCTTTTGCAAAGCAGAAAGAAAATACACTCTTGAAAATATTGTCAAATGAAAGTGTAAGCCTTATTTTATTTTACATTATTTTTATTTNAAAATCAATACTTTCCACATACACTATACATTAAATGCAGGTCAGACTAAAAAAAAAAAGGGGGGGGGGGAGCTTAGGCACTTAATTCCTTCACTTTGAAGTGGAATCTTGAACCCCAAGAAACCACCTAATCTGCCTACACAGAGATATGAAAAGTTAAGCTTCTCAGTCTATGTATAAATATTTGATAAAAAGGAGAAATCTATTTTTGCCCCTATTGTGAGCCCATCTGACATAAGACAGATCTGCTTCACAAGCAATATAACAACAGCATGGCACTGTACCAAAGGTAATAATCACAGCTGAGTCACAGGTAAAGCACTAATAGAGGTGATAGGATCAGTGTTAAAATATGCTTGAATTGCCATAAAAAGAAACTGCATACTGTACTAAAAAAAGAACACATAAAGCTATTATTAGTTTGCTTATTGCCTTGTCTGGGCAACCATAAAAACATATATCTCATGGCTATCACAATGTCTACTGGCAACTAGAGACAAACACACATTTTGAACGAAATAAGAAAACAGTGATTAGGAGACAGTGAAGGCCCCAAGACAGTCACTGAATTCCACCTTCCAGGGTTAATGAAGACATGATCCCAGAGGGATAAAAAGTGACAAGTTAACTAAAACAGAAGGCCCCTCTTCCATTTTTTACTAAACATCTGATAAAACTGTACTATTTCCCCTAATATCACCGAAACTGAGCCTCCATAGCACTAAAATGAAAACATACGACCAAGTTGGTGTTTATTATATCTTAGATTCCTCAACAGCCGGGATTGCAACGGCAAACATTAGGCAGACCTATCCATGCAAAAAGGAGGATAACCAAAACTGGTTTAACTAGAGTATAATCAAATAACGCTGTTTATTGTATAACTGGCCAAGATAAACTCTTCCTTCAAAAGCACTTACTTCAAATGTTTATTGTAATCAAACCTTATAATTTAGTTAACCATGGGAATCTTTTATTGTCTTGTGATAAGAGGTTTAATATCATTAAAACTGAGATGGATACAAGGATGACAACACTTTCGTATTATGATCAGTTAAATGTATGTCTAAATAAATAGAATAGTTATCTCAACAGTAAAAGCAATAAATTTTGAAAGTAATCTTTATTATTGCTACCATTATACTAATACAATATTAGACTTTGAAGCAGCTTCCTTGTATTTCTTTCCATGCCAGAGGAAAGGTGCTTTTGTAATAACTTTCGAACAGGTTTGAGGCAACTGCTGAAGTCTGGCTTGAGGCATTTCTTTCCTTGCTACTGCATTGAGACTCTTCTACTGACATATGTTTATTTCTATAAATAATATAAAAAGGTTTCATCCAAGGTTCAAATGTTATACCTGGATTTTTCAGGTTCTGTCAGTCCTGCAGTGCAAGTAATTTGAAGAATGGCTGGTATTGTCTATTTAGAGTTTCAGAGATGGAGACTACTATCCATATAGTTATAAGAATGAGGACATTAAAAATTACTCTAACATTACTCATGCACTTGAAATAAAAGCTATTGGCATTCACTGGTTACACAAATGGATTCAGCAGTTATAGTAATGGTACAGATACAAAATGAAAAGTGTAAAGAGAAAGCATTAGTTTAAATACAGTCATTAAATACTCTGCAGGCTGGAAATAATATTTCCCAAGAAATAGACTTAGTATTGCTAAAAAGAAACCCCTAACAACCACAAACCACTAGCTGTGCTGATTGTAGAGGTATCATTAAATAACTCATAAATTTTAAGTTCTTAGATTTCTCATTTCCTATAGGATGATGCAAGTAACTACTATTGTGATTGAACTAGTAATCTTCATTTAGGAGGCAGAAAATAGATTAAAATAAGATGCATTTAAAAAAAAAAAAATTGCAAAACCAAAAATCTAATACTTTTGTTGTTGTTGTGTTAAATGGTCATCTGTGGCAACCCTACATTCAGATGTGTGAAAGAACTGATTAAAATGGCTTTGCTATTTATGCTATACATAACAGAGAATGTGAAGTAGAAGGTAAGACTGTAACATTGCCAACTGATATCACCTAGCAAAATAATTGGTAAATACTGACTGACAATTGAAATAGTTGTTGAAATAATGCTCAAACTCTATGTCACAAGGTTCTAAAAACCACAGCCCACACTTAAAAGAGTTAGAACTACTTTGTGGTGAAACTGTACTGCTCAGTAGCAGGTGGAATGGCAAAGTCCTTGTGTCTCGTAAATATCCTCTATGAAAGAACATGAGGGATAGTTACTGATGTTGGGTATAGGGGATAATTTTACCTCAGCAAAACAAGGGTAAGCTTATATGTATGACTGATGTATAGAAGCAGCTTGTTCATGAGGGGTTTTGCAGTAATAATGTATCTTTATATTGAATCTGAAGAGTTTGCTGGTTTGAGTTGCAGCTTCACATCTTTACTGCAAACCACTTTCTGCATAGAAGTTCTTGCCGGAAGAATTGAATAAAGTCCATGTCATGTACCAAAATTAGGCCCCATTAAATGCATAATTATAAATAACTGTCATTAAATTAATACTTACATTAAATAATTTTCAATATGCTAACAGTTGGTACCAACAGTCTTCGTGCTTAATCAGACACCATGATATTACTAAGCACTTAAATTGTTTGTAAAGTATTATTTGAGTATTGAAACAACTTCCATTATTGAACTTTACTCAGTATGTTGACAATAACCATCTGCTGCTTGAATGCAGTAAGTGTTGTTTTTGTTTGCTGTGTTTCTGTTTTTGTTTTGTTTTTCGTTCTGCATTGTTTGATACATCTAATTAATAGTCTGATCAAGTTCTACAAATAAATGTCATGAAGGCAGTCCTTAGATAACTGAAGAGGAGAAAAACTAATTAATGATATGTAGAAAATGCACTGCCTGTACTTTTTTTTTGAGGACATTCATGTTTGAAAAGTACAGTCACACCTTGTATATATTAATAGAAATTTATCAAAAAACTTTGAAGCTGAGGTTGTTTCACCTTTGACAAAGTTTAGCTTGTTTTGCTTTAAAAATGTACATTTAAAAGACTTTCTATTAAAAAAAAAAAATGGGAAATTAACATGGAACATTCATATAGCATTAATCTCCACTGGTTAATAGGAATAAAATGTACATATGTTGAATAAACACATCTACAAATTCTCCTGAAAGAAAAAAAAAAAAAAGTTCTGATAGCTCACTGAAGAGTGACATAGGTAAGTTATCAGAACAATAGCATTCTTTTCAGGAAAGGAAGAAGTAGAATACAATTGTGATGGGTATTAAATAACTATTTCCTTTTCTTTGTTAAGTAGAATATGTTTCGCTCTTATAAGGCAGAAGAAACTGAATATACAGTTAACTTAGTGAATTATCTTTTAAATTTCAATTTAAACCATGAAAGATTAGACTGGCATCATGGGCAATGCTTTTTTGGTCAGTTTCCTGTTCTTGAAATGTAGCAAGATTGAGCTTTCTGATTTTTATATAGTTCTTGGATCATGACACATGAACTTTACTAAACGTTCAGTTTTCAATGAACTTTTTGAATAATATCATACTTCATATTTGTGGGGTTTTTCCCCTTACAGTGATGTAGTATCTACCAGTCCAGCAAATTCTGTTGAAATACTGTTTCTTAAAAATACTTTTTTTTTTTTTTCACTTTTATTAGTTAGAAAAATTTTGGTACAGAGACATGACCAATAAATAATTACATTCTATTCATTTTAAGTCAGAAAATGCATGGCTTACATTAAAAAAGGAAAATTTATTTGTGTGTATTATTTCATAATGAAAGAATTTACCTTGACAAGCTGGGACTGGAACATCCCATGAGTAATAACCATACGGAGACTTCCTGCATACAGCAGTACTTTTCCCAATGAGCCGAAAACCTCGATCGCAGGCCCAGCGAACCATGCTGTTGAGCTGTCCACCTGTCTGACTGACAATGAAACCATGTGGAGGGGACTCTGGAGTACTACAGTAGAGAGCTTTAAAGATAAATATTGAATAAATAAAAGATGCATTTAGAATCCAGATGACAATTCTTGACAAATTTTTGTGGAAGTCAAAGGACACCTTATAACAAGCTAAGAAAACACCACTAAACGTTGTTCTGTTTTGTATTCTGATCATCAAGGAATTTCATTGAGTATAAAGGTGAAAGAACAGGGCTTTATAAGGCCTTCAGGCTTTAGAAGCCTCCAAAGAAGCATAGTAATAGCTTACTTCTATAACTGTTTTTTTCACCATCTTTTTTAAACCACGTAAGCTCAAGAATTTTAGTTCATGATGAAATTTATTGCAATTGCAGAAATTTCAGTAGTATGTATATATTTCTTTTTAAGAAGGAAACATCAAAGGCATGGTGCACATCATTATTTTCAAATAATCTTTTCCTTCTGGTCCTGAAAGAGTTTTAAGAACTTTCTCTTCTTTCTCTTTTAACAGATCCAACAAGTACTACAGTCAATGAAAACAAGCACCATAAAATACTTTGTGTCTAGCCAACAGTGAATTTTATCTAGTTATACAACAAACATTTTACCTCTGAGAAAATTGTCCTCTCCTAAAGGAAAAGATGACACTGATACTGCTTTACAGACTCCTGTGAATCTAATTGTTTTTCTGCAATAGTGAAGTAGCCAGAAATTGAGTGAGGAAAAACAAAAAAACACAGCAAAAAGAAATGTTTTATATTTATTCTTTATTGCTTTCTCCACTTCGTAAAGTGAAATTGCTGTATTCCAATAACTTCTCCAGTATCTATAGATACTATCCCTAGTACTTTTCATTCTGTATATTTCATGTCTCTGTTCATGATAAAAAAATCAAATACAGACTTTGTGTAATTGTTGTAAATTGCAACAGATATACTTTAGCTTGATTAATGAATATTTTTATTCTGTAAAACAATAATATTATATAATAATATTATATATTAGATATTATATATACAATAATATTATATAATAGTTTCATGAAATAATTATATAAAACTCAATTTTTATTAAGTATCATCTGCACGCACTATTCATAAATACGTTCATTTGAATTATTAACAGACACAATGTTGGCTTTTTTGACGTATTAAATGATCTCTTGTAATATGGTTTGATGCTTCTGGTGGACCTTAAATTAAAGAGTTCAGTCCTTCAGGTCTCAGATTTTTCCACCTTACAGGTGCTCACTCCTGCCTTGTTGACAACTCTTCCTCTGTCCCACCAGAAGCGTTAGTGATGGATTGCATAACGATCCGGTATGAAAAACAGAGGCATATGAGTGCAAATAAATGGTAGGAGGGAGAAAGGAGAAGCTGCTTCTTTCATCTTCAGTACTGGTTTACGCCATTTTAAAGTCCTGTGAAACATTCACTTAAATCTCTCTACGTGTTTTATATATCCTACTTAGGGTGTGTATTGTGTTTCAATTTTTGTTGTTGTTGTTGTTGTTGTTGGGGAGGGGGGTTTGGTTCGTTGGTTGTTTTGTTTTATTTTGTTTTTTTGGGGGGGTTGTTTGTTTTTGTTTTTTGGTTTTGGGCTTTTGTCTCACAAGATCAGTATCATCAGGTTTGTATATAAAACAGATTGGATTTCCTTTCAGTCTGGGCAATGAATGTTACAAAATCTAGCTTACATTACCCATTTCACATAAATAAATATGTTCCATATTGAAATATTACACACATTAAAGAAAGTCTGATTTACATACCTATATATCTTATCCTGAAACCTTTTTTATTGGTGCCGTGATCTGCTGACCACCGGAGAAATACTTCATGGCCATTGCTGGTTATATTTAGAGAAGATGAATAGTCCCCACTGAGAGAAATGAGCAACGGGCTATGACTACTTGGTCCTTGATACAAGGAAGAAAAAAAAATACAGAAAAAAAAAAAGAAAACAAAAGGAGTTACAAAGTTTAAAATAACATAGAAGAAATTATATGCGTACAAATAACATACATGGAAAACCTCTTCCAAGCAAAGAGTAAATTAATCTGAATTAAAAATGGAAGTTGACACTATATGTTATACACTAGAGTCAATATTGGTTTGGAAACAAAATTATTTCCAAACATAGTTAATCAAGTACAATTTGTACAATTTTGACACAAAGCAGTTTTTTTAATTTCTTAAGAATTTTGCTTATTAATAATTGATTATTTAAGACTTTTTATACTGACGTAATATATTTTGCATAAACAACAATGATTACACAGATGCAATGTAAAAATACATATATAGAGAAAAAGTATCATCCAAAGTTGTGCATCCTATAGTTACCATCAAACACCTCAAGTATATCAAATTCCTTTTCTGTTTGGAAGAATTCGAAGAACATGCTGATATTATAACCCTTTTCCACTGTAATGGTCCATGCACACATCTGGAGATTTGGGTAACTGTCAGGATACCCAGGGCTCAGTATTACTCCTGTTGAATCCAGACGCATTTCATTGGCTGGACAGAGCACTGTAAAACAGAAAGACTGGTAAAAACTCCCAAGCATACTATTTTTGTTTCATATGATTGGCAAGATTTTCCTGAGTTTAAAAGATCTGCATTACACATTTTATTTACATAAATACAGAAAGACTGTAATTTTTAATGACATTAGAAAGTCAGCTAGTTGAAAAAAAAAATCTGAAGTAATGTTTATCTTGAAAATAAGCCCTGCAACCCTCGGAGGTTACCAATTCATGACACTTTTCTTCTTGCATTCTCTAGAAGATAAGAGATTCTTGTAGGTTGTGCTTAAGTACTAAATTGTTGCATTTTTTAAATATCATAGAATCATTCTGGTTGGAAAAGACCCTCAAGATCATCAAGTTCAACCATAACCTAACTCTAGCATTAAACCGTGTCCCTAAGAACCTCATCTATATGCCTTTTAAACACCTCCAGGGATGGAATCATAGACTTTATTTTCCTCCCCCCCTCAGATTACTGTCAGTGATAATACCAGGTAAAGTCATGCTCTGAGCAGAACTTGATGACACCTAAATTTTGTGATCCTCCATTAAGCTCCAAGAACGCTGATGTCTCGATGATCCTAAAGGTCTTTTCCAACCAAAATGACCCTATGATTCTGTGTACCTATACACAATGTAAGCACTATTCAGTTGTGATGCCTTTGGTCTAGAAAATAAAAGATGCACTCCAGGCTGACATTTTGTTGCTCAGTAGGACTCAGTAGGACTAATTAGAAAAGAAGATATCTTGTGCTAATCCAGCTACCTTATTTTTAGATTCATAGAAATCTCAAAAAATTCTAGGCTATTGCCTTTACATGCAGTAAAAAGCAAACCACTTCAAATTCTACTTTTTCTTCACCACACCTAATATAGTCTAATTTCTTCCGTATCTCTTATCAAAAGAAGCAGCAAAGAAGAGTTGTTAAAATCAAAGCCTATGACTAGCGTTCAAGACATTAATGTTAAAATCCTACATGAGCTAGAGAATCTCATGCTGACTATGGGCAACTCATCTAATTGCTCCTCCTTTTAAAAACAGCTACAAATTTCACCATATGACAATCACTTTCTGAAGAAATAAAGATGAAATCAGGAGGAAAAATAATAGGTGATTTCTGCCCAACTTAAAAGTAAAAATCCAAATATCACCCCGAGATACGTATATATGTTTATTTTACCCCTATATTCCTCATCATCCTTCAGTTCTTTATTAACCAAACAGATGTGTAACTGTATCATATATGTTATGTGCATACTGAATCTATACCTATAAACCACTACTTTTTTATTAAATCTGTCTGTGATAGGTTTTTGGTTATACATTAATATTTCTAGTGAACTCTCAAGTTCAGACAGCCTGATAATTTCCTCCTTCTATCACAGGGACAGACTATTTCCCTGATGAGTAGGTGTAAGTTAGATGAAGAAGAAATTACAAAAATATGAAGTTCTGAATTGCTGAGAGCCTTTTTCCCAAATCTAACTCTAGGAAATAAGAAAAGGAACATGCTTTTCCCTTTTCTCTAAAGCATTGCTGGGAGAGGCTAGACCTTCACAAGATTAGAGTGTTTTTTAGATATGCTAATTAATTAAAACTACTGTGGGTGGGAAAAAACAACATCTGACTGCCAGAAAACCAAGATGGCAGTATTCTTCATTTAATACAAATGTAAATCAACTGCATTTATTACAAATCATTTGGAAATGTATTTTAATTTTGCAGTAAATGTCAGAATATTAAGCTCAGGAGCAGATGGATTGTGAAGTAATATCACAATGGCTAGTAGTATCCAAAATGGCTTTTGTTTACATAAATTACACTTTTATGAGCCTGTGGGTCTGTGGGTGTTTTTTTATATTTTTTCCCCCTATCAAATTGTCTTCATCATACATGTTTATAGCTGTATGTCCTCACGTTTCTAGAAATAAATGCAAGAATTAGTAAGAAAACATAAACATTGAAACTTTAAAGAGATCCCATTTGTTTAAATAAATCACATGCAAGGTTTATCTCTGTCAGCTTCTGAATTGGCTTGGTGTGAAGGAAAACTTGCATTTTCTACAAAAATGCTGGAAAACTAGCATAACACATAAAATGTCAGCTCAATAAGGACTGTTTTAAACTTTAATGTTACTGCCTGGCAGGCTTGTAATCTTGTTTTGACCTTAACAATGAGGTAGGGTTATATCTCTCCATTCATAGTCTTCAATTAAAGGAGGAAAACGTGAACACTCTGGGGCACACACATGCACACATACAAAAACCCTATTGTTTAGAATACAGTGAAAAAAAAAATGAAAGCAATTAGAGTTGTAATGAAAAATGTTGTCATGATCTTGTTCACTTAAATCCATGCTATGTTAACATTTTTTTAAATTTCCATATAATTTTTCATACTATTATGTTCTAGATAAAATTAATTATTTTCATTATTTATTAAATTTAGATTCCCTCCAAAAACAGAATTGTGAAATTATTTTCACTAAGTAGAGCAGCATTCCTTCATTAAAATATTACTAAATATTTTGCATTAATATTTGATACATGTTCTTTATAACAAACAGTCATAATACTGGGAATATCATCAAAAAGTCGGGAATATTTTCAGTGTGCCATCTTATATAAAGACATATCAGAGGACATTTAAGGAATCACCAGTCAGCTGGTCTGGCAGGAGGAAAAGAAAAAGGAGAAAAAACCTTGACAAGTAGGTGGTGCTCCATCCATCTGAAGCCTTTCACCTAGTCGGCATGTCAGAATCTCATTACCAACCAACGTAAAGCCTGGCTGACATTGGTATCTTATTATGTCTCCTGTTTGGAAAAACAAAACAAGACAAAACCCAGACAATCAAAAGAAACATTAAACAGCAATTAACTGGCACTTTTAGCTTCGAAAGCATTATTGATTAATGGAGTTTCTTGCCACCATATATAATGGGCTAAATGACCTCTGGCGTAAACAACTTTGATTAGTCTAAGAAATGTGCTAAATGGGCATTGTGTTGCACACTATGCTGCATCTATCAGTGTTTTTCATCACATTATTAGTCAGATAGTTCATTAATTTGCCTGGGTTTGACTGATGTTGTGTGAACCATGTGTCCAAAGCTCTACACAATACAATTTATTGGATAACCATTATGGAAATAAATAAAGAAATAAGATCAAGTCAGTAATTTATATAGTCCTGAAGGAAAATTAAATAGGAACTGTATTTAGCTGATGATATCTAAATTAGGCATGGTGAGAACAAGAAATTGTCATTTTTATTAATTAAGAAATTAAAAATTCATATAGTTTTATGTAAAAATGAAATTTAAAAAAAATGCATCCCAGCAGTTCTCTTTGGTCCAGATTACAGAGCAGGAAAAAAAAAAAAATTCTCTTAGTTACCAATATAACTAGTCAAATACTGGTATATATTAAAAATAAATTTATTCTTCTTTACCATAACATGCCATCCCCTTCCTAATCCTCCTAATTTTTATGAATTTGATTTTACCCTTCAGGTCACAGACCCTTAATTTTGGTACAGAATATGCCATTGTCTACACCTTTTTTGTGGGTTTTATTTGTTTCAGTGTAAGACAATGCTTTGTATTAAACATTATGAAAAACGTATTTTACAATAAGTTAATTAGAAAGGAGTTACTGTGTTACTTATATGGCATCTCTGAAACATAGACAGGATTCAAGAAGTGCAGTAAAGAGGAATGAATTCTTAAAAACTGCATTTTCAAATATAAATCTATTATGTTAGAGGCATAATTTACATTTTAAAAAGCGAGAAATTTCTGTACATAGCAGTCCTTTTGTTTGAAAAGAATGTTAGTTTTCTTTTCTCTTATATTACCTATTTCGAATTCATCATCCTCAGTTAGAATTTCAGCATTTGGTATGTTTGTTGGAGGCTGGCAGACCCGAAGCTGATAGGCTATAAAAAGGAAGAAAGCACAATTGACATTCCCATACTTAGACAGTTAACATAGCCATGCAAACATACCTGAGTTAGTACATATTAACAGGATAAAATTAAACGAATGTTCATTTACTTTGAAAGTTTCAAGAGAATCAAAAGAAAGCAAACATGAATTTCAGAATTAATGAAAAATTCAAAGGTACATCCTACATGTTCTTAATTAATTATTTAATTTCAGTGGCAAAACTCTTCAGAAAGAACCCAAGAAGCTTAGAAGTCATCGTCAATTTTCTCGTTTAAGTGATCTCATTTGAAAAACAAATACTTTTTGTATTATACAATTATTGTTTTGCTTGTTTTTCTTTTTTAAAATACATTTTTACTGCTGAATTCTTCTACTTTTGAAACTTTGAAATAAAGAGAAGCTTTAAAATCCAAGAGTTTCTACCCAGAGGCAGCATAACTTATGGACAGAAGCATTTTGAACGTGAAATTTTCCAGTAAATGTATAGTTGTGGAGCAGATCTAACCTGCAGATAGGGTCAGAGAAAAATTCTGCTTTCAATCTTTTCATTTGAAATCTCACATGAAATAATTTTGTGAGTTTTAATACAGGTATGGAGCAGTCAGGCAAAATAATTAGGTGAAACAAATTATAAAAAAGACAAGTAGGGAAGAGTATGCAGAAGCTCTATAGCTTTATTTTTTTACAGAGAACCTATGAGGATGGACCTGCGTTTGGACAAAAAAGAAAAATCCGGCCGAAGAAATCATACTGAAGTTTTTATACTGACAGTGTAGTCTTCTACATTTTAAGATGTACACTCATGTTGATCAATGAGTGAAGTATGCTGGTTTTCACTGATATTACATTTGCATATAGCACTGCTTCATAGCATCTCTCGTTAGTAAGGAAACATCATCTCCTTACGGCAGATGATGTTTCAGCTTCAGTTATACACATCTTTCTTACTTCTTGTGCTTGAACCCTTTCGTAATGGAACTGGTCAAACTTTTGTCAATCACAAAATTTATATTTTACCCAGGTAAGCTCTTTTTCTGTTGCTACTAAGTCACCCATATTTGACATCTTCCTATTTCACTCCTTTTTGTTGATTGTATAATGAAGAACCAATTAAATCAGTGAGTCAGAAAGCTAACATCCTGCCTTAGGAAAAAATAATTTAAAATAAAATACCAAGCAAACACGGAACAGCTGTGCTACTTGCATTAAAAAAAAAAATAAAAAATATATATATATATTTTAATATCACCAACATAACTAAAAAATGTAGTCAATCAACAATTAATATAACTTATATCCAATGTCTCTCATTTGGGGATATCATTCATTTTAGTCACCAAATTTTCTATTTTAAATAAATTTGACTCCTCTTTGCCTTGCCTTTATTTTTATAAATTGTATGTAGCTCATATGAAGGATCACAGACTCAAGGATACTGAGAGATTTATTTATCTTGACAACATCAATCCAAAAAGTGTTTAAAGTTTCTTCATGAATAATCCTTTGGGTTGCTCAGTTTGCATCTTTATTATACATTAGAGACCACACTCACAGAATGACAATGTCCACAATAACAAAAGAAACAAGTACAAGGAGATCAAGTTCTTTAGAGATACTTTATTAGTAGGTACAAGCATTTTTATATGTGTTTGGTCATATACTGATATATTAATATATATCAATACATATCAATTAATATATTGATGAACACAAAGGGTCATTTTGTCCTTCACAAACTGCTACAGGCAATTTGTATGTCCAGAACTGGAATAAAAATTCTGACCTCCCTCTGCCTAATCCTACTGGAGTCTATACTCCATAATCAATTCAAGATTTTTTCATTGTGGGATATAGGTGTTTTTTTGGTTTTGCTTTGTTTTGTTTATATTAAAGTTCCTTAATACCCCGAGGTCTGTCTATCTATATTCACCTGGGTCTTTACTAAGTGAAAAAAAAAGCCTTCTAGTCCCAAAATCTGATAACGATCCAGAAAGCAGATTGTAGTTTGTCCATGTTTCCTGGAATAGTCAATCCAACAGGCATTCACAGAGCACCTAAAAACACCCTTCCTTCTGAATCTCTTTTCTTGTAATGATAGGATTGCAAGAGAATACATGGCCACAGAAGGCTTGAACGACAACATAAAGAGGTAGAATTTGGTGCATTAATACTTCTACATTTTCATTCAGTCAGCATTAAATTCAAGGGCAGATTAACATTCACTACACAGTACAGTATCATTGAAATCTCTAGAATAGGACTTTCTTCAAAATATCCAAATGTCTACAAGAAATTTAATGACTCCCACAAAAATTTAGATTACAAAACAATTTTAGAAGTGTTGTAAGCAGTAAGAAGATGAGCACCTTGAACTGCAGGGTCTTGATGCTACCTTCTTTGCTCATGTCTCTTCATAGTGCATTCTTTTTTTGTTTGTTTGTTTGTTTGACTACTAGTAAATTGAATATCTGGTCAACAAAATAGCTTGTTTTCGTCATTCCTACTAGTCGTTCCTATGTTTGCCTTGTCATGCTTAGAAAAAGTAGTTAAATAAATTTTTTCATGAGTTTTCTTCTTGCAGTAATCAGTACAGACAGTGAAAAACTGCAATGTGTCACACTTACCATGATAACTAAGCACAAAGAAGCCACTGGTAGTAAAGTCACTGTGGAACTTGATCAGAATCTGATTGGAAGTGCTATAGACTGATTCTAAAGCAGTGTTGCCACTAAATTGTCCAATTTGAGGAGAAGTTTGGTCTGGTCCATCCCTAATAAAAGCAGATACAAAAAGATTTTTTTTTCTCAGACAAATAATTTAGTTTATCCAAATTTTAATAAAATGTGGTAAAATTTATCTAGATTACTCTAAAAGGCACAAGTCATCTAAAATCAGGTAACACAGACATTAAGGGCTGAAAGCCTTTTGAAATTCTATAGGTGGACTAGACAACAGCAGGTAGTAGCTTAGAGCACCATCAAAATTTATTAAAAAGCAAGATGCTCCATTCAACTATCTTTTAGCAGTAATATTCTTATTTTTAACTAAAAACTGCAGCAAGCTCAAAATGATCGTACTTCATCTTCCTGCCACAAACTTTGCTCATATTTACTTATCTATGCTTTCAAATGTAGCTACCAGGAATAAACAAATGTAATACTGCTCATCTTCCCCTCCCCCAGTCTTTTCAACTTCATCATTTCTAGGAAAATTAAGAGATTAATACTATTTAATTTTGAAAAGACAATGAGTGAATATCGACTTCACTAAAAATTAAAAAAAAAAAGGCTTTTACTCTACTGAATATGAGACGCCACTTGAAATCTGCATATAGATGCTTATAAATATAGATTTTATTTATAATTGTTATTTTTAAGATGCTACTTTTAGAAATTCTATAATTTCAGAATTTTTTAACCTAGCTTTTCTCCTCCCACAATGAAATGCTATAGTGTTATTATTTATAATACACAGTATATATGAACCCATAAGAATTCATTTAAAATTTGTTTTTTTATATAGTATAGTTTTCTGTGTATATATATATACTGTATAGTTTTATATATATCTATATATACAGTATGTATATATATATATACTGTATAGTTTTCTGAATCAATTTCTTGCTGAGAGAGATTTGGCTTGCATTTTATATGAATGGTTGTGTCTCTTCGGCTCAGGTAAACATTCATATAAATGTTGGTAGTTTTAAACAAAACTAAGTATGATATGCAGTTGGCAAAGTTTTTAAATCTTTTTTCACACACATTAATATTATTTTGTCCTATTTATTATGGTTTAGACAATACATGTACTGTTGGCAAGATCACTGCTACCTTATGGAAGATTGAAACGCTTGTTTCAACAGAAAAATTAAACTAAAGTTAGTATTAAACAACAGTGGAAAAGTACAGAGGACAAAACTATGATGCAAGGGCATTAAATTTTTGTATTTGTATCCTTCCAGATCAGAATTGATGAACATTAGAAGTTTAGATTTTCTAGTTGTTATTGGTATATTTTAACAGAAAATTATTTCAAAATTATGGATATTTTTTGTTTTGAAAATTTTGCACTACTGTATTTGTCCAAATTCTCACAGATTTCCTCTTCCTCTTCTATTTTATCACGGAAATAATATGATTTGAAGAAGCATTTGAGTGTGAATAAAATGTATTTTTTCCATTGGAAACAGCTGTCAAAATTTCTGATCAGTTCTGTAAATAAATAATATCCCAGAAGTGGCGTAAGCTATTTAATTATATAACCATCATGTATCTAATACAGCTTATACAGGTATATAAATCATGCATAAGTAACAACATGCATGATGTATTCATGAATAGCATAATAGATTCCTTAATTTCAGAACATTCTCCTAAAAGTGTTGTTAATCTAAATAGGATACAAAACATCTCAAAAAATAATCAGCAAAGAACACATAGTGACATAATGCAATAAAACTAGAGTTTTACAGTTGTCGTGATATACACAGTTACTGTAAGAAACAAGCTTGTAACACAGGCCGGAGTACAACTGAAAGCACACGAAAACACTTAGTAGGAAGGAAGAGCTGAATCAAATAATTGCTAGAAGTAGACAGTGGTGTTATAGTTTATGTGGGATGAAATAGAGAAAAAATGTTTGTATGCACACAATAGTATAATTAAATTCAGGAAAGATCTTTAAGGTCAGCCTAAATTTGATACACAAAACAAGTGCTGAAGAGTTAAAGAGATTCAAAACTGAGTTTAATCAGGGCAATAGACTGGGTATATATTCTGATCAAATTTTCATTAGATTTCAAGGAAAAGCCATCAAATATCTGGGATACAGTACAGTACAGTTTGTAGTACACAAGGTGAAAAAACCCAGGACCTACAGAAATGATCACAAAAGTATATATAAAGAACTGCTTAATGTTTAGGAAATTAAGAATGAAATCCTGAGTTACATGAATTTACATGCATCCAAATTAGATTTCTCTGCAATAGAAATATAAAATGAATAATCAATATTCCAAATTACCTCTCATTATTTTCAACTACTCAGACTACAAGACTACTCTCTCAACCTGTGGATTTTCAAACTGCATATTCAATAATCAGTGGATTATTGTTTTAGGCAAGCTTCCAAAAGGTCTTAGCCACTTTTGAAATGTCAAGGAGACTCACTGGTAGAAGTTTCAAGATTTCTAAAGGCACTGTTACACTTGGTTACAGCCCACTGCCTTTACCATCTTTGCAATGAAGAAAAATGGGAGCTTCATTATCTGAAAAGACCATGCTAGACAAGGATTCAGGTATCTAAAGAACTTTTTTTTTTAAGGCTATTGTTAGCACAACTCTTTTTGTCATAGCCAAATACAAATCTAGTCTCTCCTTTTATGTACTCTTACCAGTTTAAAATAAATCAACTTGAAAGAAATGAATAAAGTGTTGTTATGGTTTCTTTTATTAACACTCTAAAACATTGTAATACACATAGCTGCAACTGCTTGTTGTCACTCTTAAGTATACTTCTCTTAGTTGTTGATAAGCTATCATAACATAACACTTCTTCATTGAGAAACTGAGGCACACTATTATTTGCTTTGAATTCCTAACACAAGGACTATAAAACTTCATGTCCAATGCTATCTAAAGAGAATGGTATGTTGGAAAACATGGATCCGTGCAAATCACTCATTTCCCCCAGACAGAATCCCAGTGCCAAGGGAGAAATCACAAATAGACTCTTTAATCAATATTTCGTTGCATAGTGTCACATGAAGATTAAATAAATGCCGGAAGTGTTTTCTTACCAGACAGTTATGAAATCATATATTGGCTCTGTTTGGAGAACTGTGAAATTGATGTAGATTCCATTCCCAGGTGGTACTCTTACAAGCCAGAAGCAGTCTTGAAAGTTTGGGTACTCATCAGGATATCCTGGAGAGTATATGGTGCCGTTCATTGCAGTTATATTTCCTCCACAGAGGGCTATAAAAAAGACATTTGTTTTTAAAAGTATTAGATGCTTCTTTCATTCTTCTTAGACCGTGTAAAAGCCATACTTTTAAACACGCTTGATACACTACAACTAGATTATGTAAAATTGTTGCTGTGCATAGAAAACAGATTTAACTGAGCCTTTTGCAAAGAGTCAGAAGTCTGCTGTGACACTATTGGTCAAATCTAAAAAAAAACCCAAAAAAACAAAAAAAAAGCAATTCTGATGCCATACATTTTATCAGAACTGGAACTAAAGTAATATTTAGACATTGGGTTAAATTATTCCCTGCACAACTGAAAACCACTTTGTGTTGGCTTTGTGCAAATGCCAGCTACAACGTAGCAGTGAAACACATGAATTGCTGTCATTGGTTGTCACAAGAAGGTGGCCAATCAAAATTATTAGGTGAGAGAAGAGATATGCTAAGCTGATGGAGTATGGGTGGGGGAAAAGTAGAGAGGAATTTGAAAATTAAAATATTGCGTGAAACAGTATGAATAGCAACTTTGCATTTCCTGAGATAAATTCTGGTAAACAAAGTAAGAGTCCTTTGTGTAATTCTTGTTGAAGTGTACTAATTTTAGACAACATATAGTGCAAGACTGACCATACAGCTTTTTGACTTCCATAACTATGTATTTCAGGAAAACTGTAGGCTAAACTATATGATTTTCTCCACAGAAGTTTCTGATGCATGTTGAATATGACACCACCCTATTATTACAGAAGAGAAATTATATTATGGAAGCCTAGTTCTGGAAAAGCAAGCAAAGCCTAAACCAGCACAATTTGCTTTATTTTGCCTGCGTTACTCCCCACTCCCCCCCAAATGAGCATGAAATGGCAACCCAGATTCCCTAAAATATGCTCTAACCAGAGTAGCGGTTGTTGGAAATGTAGTTTTGACATATAAGAATTATGCATTGTTTATATGTAGGTAAAGCATGTGTTATGGTTTATATATATGTTTTGATGCTGAACTGTAGGGTAAGGAGACTTTCACGGTCACATTCAGACTCAACAGCTGCTATACTGGTTTTCTTCAGTTTTTAGCTTCAAAGTCTCAAGGGTTTTTGAGCAGTGCAGGCAGAACTGATTTTGCAGCACAGTCTTAGGAGAGTAAAGCCATGCCCTGGTAACTTTCAGGCAATGGCAACTCTTGGAAAAGAGGAGGAAACAGATTCTAAAAAGATGAAAGTGAGGAAAATTAGCTAAGAGAGGTCAGAGAGTGTTAAATGGTGTTGAGCACAGGTTGGAGGGTTTTTAGTTACATGAGGATGCAAGGAGAAGAGAACAAAACTGTTTAAATAGGAACAAAAATTAATGATATTTGATTCAGATTGTCTGCTTCAAGAAGTCTGAGGCATTAAAAAAGTCTTTGTATATGCTGCCTTACAATAAAGATATTAAAGCGAATACAAATTTAAAACATACTGTACATTTCTGGCACTAGACATATACAAAAAAAAAAACATTTCATTTTAATGTTTTTGAACACAAGACCTTTATCTCAAATCAAATGAAGTACAACTAGAAGATGCTTAATTATCCTTTTTCCTTCAACAATAAAGAAAAAACAAAACAAATCTCAAAAACATCAGTAGCATATAAAACTATTAAAAAACCTTGATTAAAAATACAACAGTAAATATTTGCACAAAACCTCACATAGTTTAATACATCTTTCTGGGAGCTGAGTATTGCTGGCAGTCTGAAATTATGCAGCACAGCACATGTTAGATCTCCAATGTCAATTAGGTTGACTTTTTTTTATCTGCATCTTTTCATATCACATTAAACAGAAACAAAAAATTTCCAGCCATTCTTCAGGAACTTAATCAAAAGCGATACTCAGAACAGCAACATACTTTGGGCATCTTAGAATTTTCTAATTAAAATATTGGTTACAGTAAGGTAATTCAGAAAAACAGAACAACTCCATCCAGTAAAAAATTTGTCTTGATTCTGAGGCACAGAAAATAGAGCTAGAACTAGGGAAAAGTTAAGCTGTTCTGCAGTTAAGACATAAACCATTGTTATTCCTTCAGGATCCAGAAAATTGGGGTTGAAACTTATTTGTGATTAGTTAACTTCGGCCCCTTTCAAAATATAGTGTATCTAAATTCAGTATCAGATACGTCTTAATTTAGCTACCACATCCCTCAGAAATGTCTGTGGTTCACTGGCTCCAGAAGGAATTTCGAGTAATGAGGCTTCTAATTTGAGTACCTTAGTTCAGGTAGATGATTCAGAATACAATTCAAAAATCCAGGAATTTCTCTTCAGCTTGCTTGGTATTGAGGATTCCATTCTTAGAGCTGAACTTTTACGATTCAGTATAGAGGGAAGTTAGGCCTTTAACTTAGGTCCTGAATCCCCCTCCTGAAACTGTGGAGGGTGTTTATGGCATGTGAAAGTGGGCACACAACACCTTGCACAGATCTCATCTTCGTGGAAACTTAAGGCATACAGAGAATTTTACAGTCAATAGCTTAGTTGTGTTTAGATCTTGTGGTCCCAGGAGCATATAATTTTGGGATGACAGTTTTGAGTATGAAATATCTTCACTGTGTCTATGTTTTTCCAGGAACCTAACGTTGCTGTCTGACTGTTGCCACAATTGTGACAAACCTGGAGCTTCCAGAAGAAAGTAATTATTTCATATGGAAGAAAATTCAGTCTCCAGTTCCACAATCAGATTTTGTGGTGCACAAATATTTTTCAAAATGATTTCTGTGTTACCAAAATATCCATCCTCTTCTGTCTGAGAGCCTGGTGACACTGGATGACTGACCTTCTGTGGCTTGCTGGTTAGGTACAGGTTGATTTCAGCATAGATAGTGATAAGATAAACACCTCTACAGAATCATCATATACATTCATTCTGTCTACAGCTACATGCAAGCAACATTTCCTTGAATCTGATTATCTGCTTCAAGCATATCAGAGAGAAAAAATGTAGAAGGTTAAAAAATATGATTTTTAAAAGATCTCATTCACAACAAAAATACATATAGAAATGACTTCAGATAGCATTAACTGGAGAACAATGGAACTTTATGTCACCTTTGGCATTACTTTCTAACACATTAGTGGCCAGAGTTGGGAAATTCAGTTTCTGAGTATTTTTTTATTGATTCAGAGCAGAGCTTTTACTCTGTAGTACCACCTAGATTAAAAAGCAGCACGAGTCTCCACACTCTAGACCTTAAAGCTAACCTTCCAAAAATAAACTTATCATCTCAGATAATTTTTCAGAGATTTCATATTTCCATTAAACATATCAGCTTTTCTGCAAAAATTTTCGTGTAAAGAATTGGATACTTACTTTGCAAAGACCACAATATAAAAAAACAAAACCAAAACCACCAAACAAACAAAAGGTCTCTATAAATTGAAAAGATAAAATTATTTCAGTTAATAGTCCTTAGGAAGAATTAAAAATAATGAAGGATTCATAGGTCACCCAGAACATACCTTCACATCTGGGGAGAGGATGATTCCAGTTACGGCTGATACCATGAAGACAAGTCAGAGCTGAATTTCCAATTAATGTGTAGCCGGGAAAACACTCAAATGAAATAGTTTGACCCACTGTAAAGTCATTTCCAATAACAAAACCATTACGAAATGGCCGAGGGTCAGGACAGCTTTGTAGCTGATATGCTGAAATAAATAAATGGGGGGGGGGGAAGTAAAATTCAAATTCTTATTATTTCGAAAATAAAAGATTTTCATTAGAATAAAATTTTAAAATAATGGACATCTCATATGACTTAAATTCCATCATGATGACAGTCAATATCATTTTTCCTACAGTAGGAAAAGCACAGCAAAAAATTCCCACAGCAATTCTGGAAATATGCATAAAAGTTAATTTCCAATTCCAGACCTCGTGGGGGAAACATAATACTACAAAAGAAGTTTAAATGATCTTACGTTGTTTCCGCTTTAATAATGTGTGTGTGAACAAATACTCAACACACTACTCAACAGGGTTTTTTTTAACAGAGTTCAGGAATGCAAAAATGAGACTAGTTGTTTAATTTTTTTCTTTTGATATTAGTAAATACAGCAGTATTGAAATAAGAAGAGAGCCAAAAGGAATATACACTTTGTGTTTTCTCCACTTAAATCTTCAAAAGGTAGGCCAATGACTGGCTCCTTAAGAATACAAATTGCTTCCAATTGCACCCTTAAGTACACCATAACCAAAGACTCAAGCTGCTGACAGTGAAAATTAGAAAGGCTGTAAAAGAGTATCTAAACTACAAACATGGGAAAAAACTAACAGATACAGAAGACTGATGTGATGCTATGACACGGAAGAGGCTAACAGCCAATGAACCTCTAAAAAAAGTGCAGGAGAATGACTAACAGCAGAACAAACAAGAAAAGCAAATCAGGTACCCTACACTGCATGCTGAGTGATGAATACAGTATTAAGGAACAAAAAAGGGCCAAAATAAGAAGCCCTTTCACAACAAAAAGGAAATATAAAACACAGGAGATGGGATTTAGAATGCTTGAACCTACCAAGAGCCCTAACATGAAAGGCATGGCAGGGAGCAGGAGGATGCAGTGTTGCCAGGTGACCACCTTTCCAAGACTGGTAGGGCAGACACTTCCAGGTGGGAGAGCAGCACCGGTGTTTAGAGATTACATTAAGTGCCATAGAAGAAAAATATTACCAGAAACAAAGAGGGCCTACAGAATACTCATAGTTAGAAAGTGAAACTCTAGCAACAGAAATGTAAGTGTAGTACTGAGCTGCCTCTACAAATGTCTAAACAGGAAAACGATAGTGAACAGGAAATGTTAAGTAAAATTAGACAAGATGCAGAAATACAATAGATGGTTTTATTACTGTGAAGCAGCCAAATATCCACCTCATCAGGGTAACCTGACAAAACAGAATTTTGAATAAAGGAAATAATTGTTCCCTAGAACAAGCAGTTGAGAGGCCACAAGAAAATATGTTATTTTAGATTAGAATCATCTTGGTACTCAAGCCTTAGTTTGAGAAGCATTTATGGGAGAGCTGCTCCACAATAGCAGTCATAACAGTTTGAATGAATTAGGAGGGAGCAAGTCAAATAAACCCAGTATAGGGATATAAAATTTTCTGGAAAGGAGATTATACAAAAATGAGGTAATGTAGTTTGGAATCTGCTAATTTACACTACTTTAAAAGTCCAGGTAAAACATGTTCTACAATTCAGAATAAAAAAAGCAGTAAAGTGGTTCAGAGAAATGCCTGTGTGACTCAGTAGGAAAGTTTAAAAAGCTACAATAGGGAAAAGGTTGGCAATTAAATAATGAAAGTTTGCCTTTCCAGAAAGTCATAAAACATAGCAGGCCAGATTTAAATAGAAAATAGAGAAAAAAAAAAACTTGAAAAATGTATTGCAGAAGATGTCTCAACTGACCATAAAAAAACATTTGGCATCAGAAGCAAGAAGTCATCTAGGGAACTGGAGGGATAATTAACGACAAATGACAGAAAAAAAAAAAAAAAGACAAGATACAAGATACGGTGCTTGCATTATGTAGGTCTAAGGCACTAGATTAATTTGAAATAAATACAAAAATACTTCACTAAATAGGTAAGGCAAAGGACCAGGACCAGATGGCTTTCACATAGAAGAGCTTCTGAACCAAGATACATTAACATATAATTTCAAGACCTGATCTAGAGGACTAGTGATTTCCCAACGTAAATCAGATCTATCTTTAGAGAAGATCCTTGAAATTACAGGTCAGTGAGCCTGGTTTCTACGTCTGTTAATATGATACAGCCTATAACAAAGAATAACACTACTGAGCACACGGCTAAACCTGGTTTCTTGGGAAAGAGATCAGCGGTCATATGACTGAAGTTCACAAAAATCATGAAGACAGTGGAAAGACTGAATGTAGAAGTGCCATCAAATTGCACAATAATAGAATTAAGAGTCTGACAGCAACTGTGGGTGCTGTGAAAGTACAAAAGAAAACAGCTAGGCTTCTGTGCTGCTAAGTAGTATTTCTTTTTGCCATTTGGAAATAATGTACTGAGCTAGATGGAACTTTTTTCTGAACCAATAAGAGTTTTCTTTTTTATTGTATATTTTTGAAACAAACAGTTCTCTCTCATGTGTTTAAAAACACAGAGAGGAACTTAATTTTTTAAATTCTTTGTCAAATAACAGCACCTCTGAAATGATTACTGTTACTATTAATAGCAGTAATAGTATCTGCTCTTAAGTCTTTTACTGCCCTCTTAACAGTAGATTTTAAAGTTCCTTTACTCCTAAAAATTTTATCATATGCCAAATAACAAGTGAATAAAATCTTACCAGGCAATTTAAGTCATAAAGTGACTATTTCTTTAAAAGCTCATACTTTTTACAGGGGCTCACTTTCAGAATGTTACATAGAGTTCAAGTTAATTTGGACTTGTTACTATTGAAAGAGTGATAGGACACTGCTATAAAGTAGAAACTCTTTATATCATTCTTTGATGTTACTCATATTATGAAACATGTGTAGTTTAAAATTTACATTTGACTATTTTTTTGTGAACAGTGCTAATCTAATCCCTTTTAAATGAATCAGCAATTATATAAATAGAATTATGATCTTGCAGTCTTCACCAGCTCAACATGACCTATTTGGGTACAACAGAGCATGAATCATCCAGCAATATTGCCAACTAGGAAATAAAACAGATTTGGAGATTTCTGAGTTGGCATTATTCTGTACTAGCCTACATGGATCAAGTACTCTGAAACAATGTTGAGACTTTCCCCTTCCAGAACCCAAGAGACAAAATTGAGATTCCCATATGCTTACAAAGATTGAATAATAGAGATTCCTACTTTGTAAAGCCATGCAATATAAATTAATAGGCCAACAAAATTCAGATCTGTTTGTTTACATTTGAACTGCTTTTTAAAGAGAAAAAGCAATTATTGCTTTTTCATTTTAATTTTCTACGTTCTTCTATTTGATCTCAATGCATAACACTTGCGTTTGAAGCTCACAATTTTTTTAATTCCATGTTTATGTTTTAGGAATGTCAAAAAAGAAATATTTTCCAACAGCCACCTTGTTCTCACATAAGAATGTAAATATCTCACCTTGATATATAATATGAAATCCTTGTTTGTTCTGTGAGTAATCACTGTGAAAGTATAAGCTGGTTTCATGAGTTGTGCTGAACAGAGAGGCTGGTAGCTGAGGGCCACTTAGTCTCCCAATAACTGTGCTAGTTTCTGTAGATCCACTCCTAACTTCTAAGTAATCATGTATGGTCTCCGTTGAGAAATTCACAAATTGCAAATGCACACCTGAAAAACATTGTCAGTAAATAAAAGCCACCAGTAGCAATACCAGCAGGGAAAATAAAGTATGTACATTTTACACTGATAATATCAGAAAATAATGTAGATCAGTGGAAACGTGAGTGTTAAGCTCCCATGTACGCTCCACTGATTTCAGTTTGAAGCATTGTTTCTCCTCATGCATTACTAATTCTGAGAGGCTGGCAAGGTAAAAAATGCTAACTCTGAAATACTAACAAGATCTAAGGCATTGAACTGTAGGTTATTTATATGTCACCTTTTGGCAAAGTTTATTGTTTGTGCATTTAGGGTAAATTTCAGCTATGAACATTGAATACATTTAATTTAGTGAGGTCTTTCCTGTTTTAAATTGCACGAAATAGTCTCCAGTTCTTCTAAAAGAAAAAATGCTTTGTGCACCACCCCTGGAAAAAAAAACAGTGACAGAATTCTACCCCAGAGATAGCTGCATTTCGCATAAACTGATCTATCTCAGCTGATCTATATTAACACATGTAGATTAAAAAAATGAGACAGTAAAAATTATGCTTATCATATGGATTATATATATTGTAAAGGTAAGTGGAAGGAAAGTGTTTGCTTCTCTAAGGGTATCTGGTCAAGGACATTTTTCAATGAAGCAAGGGAAAATAAGAAAATGAGGAAATCATAAACAAGAACATGCAGGGTCATAAACCTGAGGGAGGCAGTGATGAGAACCAAACCTGGTCAAACACGCTAATTGATGAGGTTGAGTGGGAGTATGAGAATATTTATTCCAGTGAGATTATTTGATCAGGGACTTTATCAGTTGGGAAACCAAGAGAAAAAAGGGAAACCAGAAACTACAATCATAGAATCACAAAACAATTTGGGTTGTGAGGAACCTTAAAGATCAGCTAGTTACAATGCCCCTAACATGGGCACGGACATCTTCCTTCAGATCAGGTTGCTCAAAGCCCAACCCAACCTGGCCTTGAACACTTCCAGGAATGACGCATCCATAGTTTCTTTGTGCAACTTGTTCCAGTGCCTCACCAGTCTCGTTATGAAGAATTTCTTCCTTATATCTAACCTAAATCTACCCTTTTCCACTTGAAAGCCATTACTCCTTGTCTTCTCACTATGTGTCCTTGTAAAAAGTCACTCTCCAGCTTTCTCGTAGGTCCCCTTTAGGTACCAGAAGGGTGCTATAATGTCTCCCCAGAGCCTTCTCTTCTCCAGGCTGAACAACCTCTCTCAGGATGTCTCCACAGGAGAGGTGTTCCAGTTGTGTGATAATTTTTGTGGCCCTCCTCTGGACTTGCTCCAACAGATCCATGTCCTTTTTATGCTGAGGGCCCCAGAGCAGGTCACAGTACTGCAGGTGGGGTCTCATGAGAGTAGAGGGGGAGAATCACTTCCCCCAACCTGCTGGTCATGCTTTCAATGCAGCCCAGGGTATGGCTGGTTTTCTGGGCAGCCAGTACACGTTGCTGGATCATGTTGAGCTTATCAACCAACACCCCTAAGTCCTTCTCCTCAGAGCTGCTCTCAATCCATTCTCCACTCAGCTTGTATTTGTGCTTGGGATTGCCCAATATACAAAGACACAGATCTGACAAAGCAAACATGGAACCAATGAGAAAAAACAAACCTTGCCAGTCACACTAATTGACGGGCTGTCAAGAAACTACAAGCACAACTTCCAGGAAGTTCAACCGGGACTTTGCAACTGATAAGATTATAGACCAGGAGGACCATACTTGGAGGAGTGCAGAAACTGACAGACCTATACAAACTCCTGAGGGGATGTGTAGGGGAAAGGGGAGCAGGGAAGAACAAAGACAAGAGTAAGCAGAAAAGGGTATAAAAGAGATTGGTTGCATGTAGAATGGAGAGGGTCAGTATGTTTGTCCGGCTGAGCTCTGTACTTGACCACCAGTCTGTCCTATCATCTCATATCTTCTTAACTATCTCATGTCCTTTCTTAACTCTGTGTAATCTCACTCTCTATACCTTGTAGTATGTGTGCTACAAGGACTACGTGCCAGCTACTGGTAAGATCTGTGTCTGTGAGTGGAATTTGGTGCTGGCTGCAGGAGTCAGACCAGGGGTGTGGATACCCTGCAGCCTGTGGTGTCAGCTACCGGAGTGAGAAGCCATAGCTCTCTGGAGCTAAAGAGGGTCCTGCAGGGTCTCTGACCAACCTGACCTAGTTGAAGATAACCCTGCTCATTGAAGTGGGATCCAACTAGGTGACTTTTAAAGGTCCCTTCTAACCCAAACTATTATATGATTCTATGATTCTACAGACCTTGTGCCCAGAATCCCAGCTAATGGGGGATCAGTGTGAATGGACTAGGTGCCAGCCACTGGTGTCAGAGCAGAGGTGTTGGTATCCCTGGCTTGAAGTGGGTGTGAAGGTCTTTCCTGGAGTGTGAGGGTCTTTAACTTAGATCCACTGGGGTAGGAATAGTGTATGTTCTCAAAACCAATTACTGGGGACAGCTGTGTAAGTGAGGTGACTAAGGAGCTCAGCAGTGGCAGCTGGAGCAGGACTGTGGGTCACAGGAGAGGTGCTTGGTGCTGGCTGCTGGAAGGGCAAGTGTCTATATCCTCTCCAATCCTGGGGTGTGGGGGGCTGCACATGTGTCATCTGCTAACAAACTTCAGACCGGACCAGCTGGTGAGTAGGAAGGTATCAAGATGGACCAGACAGGAAGTAGAGGACCTGTGAAACAGTAAAGATGTCTGCGATCCAGACAAGGGTGCTGGAGAGCCACTCAAGGGATCCATAAATGCGTGTGTTTGTGAACCTAGAGAGTGTTGTGTGTGTGCCTGCACTAGTGAACTTTTGCCTCTGCCAGCCCAAGAGGAGGAGGGGACATGGCTGCCTGTGCTTGTGTTTTGTGTGAGGCCTGTATGTAGGTGCTGTTGAAGGCAGCACCTTCTCTGTGGCAGTCTGTGACCAGTCATGTCCGTGTCCTCTGTGTGTGCGTGTCTGTGCTCAGCTTCGTTACTGTTTGAATCTGCAAATGCGAAAGTGGCAGCCATGTCCCCCACTCTGAGCAGAAACATTGTGTTCCCGGATACTAGGCTGAGCACCAGTGGCTGAGCAGAAGGGTCCTGGGCTGGAGTGGCTGGAGGAGGTGGCCACACTCCTTAAATCACTTGGCATGTATATGATTTCTGAGTCACAAAAAATTATGTTATCTAACCATCACTCATCAGTACCTCTATTAAACCTGTAGTTCATTTTTTTAGTTCTCGTACACACACTGTGCCATATGATGATCTCATGGAATGAAATTTCTGATTATTCGATTCATAGAATCATTTTGATTGGAAAAGACCCTCAAGATCATCAAGTCCAACTGATAATGTAACACTGGCACTAAACCATGTCCCTAAGAATTTCATATACGTGTCTCTTAAACACCTCCAAAGATGGTCAGTCCACCACTTCCCTGAGCAGCCTGTTCCAATGTCTGACAACCCCTTCAGTGAAGAAATTTTTCCTCATATCCTATCTAAAGCTCCCCTGGCACAACTTGAGGCCATTTCCTCTCGTTCCATTGCTTGCTACTTGGGAGAAGAGACCGACACCCTTTATGCTACAACCTCCGTTCACATGGTTGCAGAAAGCCTCCTTTTCTCCAGGCTAAACAGTTCCAGTTCCCTCAGCCACTCCTCATAAGACTTGTGGTCTAGACCAGTGGTGTCATTTATACAGTCCTAAAATGGCATTCAGCCCTTGGAAGGCAACCACGAGGCTGATGTGGCCCCTGGTGAAAATGAGTTTGACATCCTTGCTCTAGACCCTTCGCCAGCTTTGTTGCCCTTTTCTGAACTCACTCCAGCACCCCCATGTCTGTCTTGTAGCAAAGGGCCCAAATCTGAACACAGGATATGAGGTGCAGACTCAACAGTGCTGAGTACAGGGGGACTATCACTGCCCTAGTCCTGCTGGCCACACTATTTCTGACACGAGCCAGGATGCTGTTGGCCTTTTTGGGCACCTATGCACACTGCTGGCTCATATTCAGCCAGCTGTTGACCAACATCCCCAGCTTCTTTTCCACCAGACAGCTTTCCAGGCACTCTTCCCTAAGCCTGTAGTACTGCTTGTGGTTGTTGTGACCCAAGTGCAGGACCAGGCACTTGGCCTTGTTTGACCTCATACAATTGGCCTCAGCCCATCAATCGAGCTGGTACAGATTCCTCTGTAGAACCTTCCTACCCTCCAGCAGATCAACACTCCCACTCAACTTGGTGCCATCTGCAAACTTACTAAGGGTCCGCTCCATCCAATCCTCCAGATCATTGATTCAATAAGGAAAAAGAAGGTATTTTCCTACCCCTTAGCAAGTTGTCTCTCTTAACTAGGTGATGTATTGCAACGTTTATGTGGCAGGATGAGAATAAAATGCTCAGCAGCTGAGTAGTTGTAGAGCTCTTTAAACATTTTCCTGTTTATACGTATTTCTAGATAGGTTACAACAAAACAGAATTTGTATTTTGTCTGGAATTACTCCAAGTATGGAATGATAATTGAGTACTTTCATTAAGAAGGTGAGTCCCACTGGGGTTTCTGGCAAAGACAATCAACATGACTTCCTATAAATTTGAAAGGAAAATATATAATGTCAGATTAATTATTGAAAAGTCATGAATAATTTTGTAACTCTTAAAATGTAATAACTAAGTAATATTTTTCACTGTCTTTTAGAGCTTTTTCCTCAGATACCATGTAAAGTTTATGAATGGTTTTCTGAAACATGTAACATTCTATATGCCATAAGAAAAAAATTTTGGTGCATAATTAAATTACTTTAACTCTGATTACCTCTGTGTCTCTTTATTTGAAAACAGCCTATATGTGATAAGAAAACTTCTGCTTATGTCATTCTTTGACTTTGTAAGCCTTCCAAATACTTCTTGCACAGAGAATCCAGTTATTTCCAAACTTTGCGCTTTCTCTGTCCACGATATTTGTAGGCTTGGCCTTTTATTTGATCCTATGAATAAAACACTTTTGAAAGTTTAAATTCTCATTAATAACTGCCAACTAATGCTATCTTACTGTAATTTCTCTTTTACCCACTTTATTTGATACAATACGAGCTATATTGTACTTATGCCTACCATTTTCCTCTCTGTACTCTACTGTCTTTCTCTACAAGTTCCTGACCCATAACAGTCTTCTGAATTATTCACCCTCTGCTCAGACTGTAGCACCTGCCTCTTTGTCTCAGACTTCTGCTTGTTAGACTGTTTTTTTCTGCAGCTTTTTTGCCTCTCGAATAAGTATTCCACATGATTATATATAAAATATAGCCATACATCTCAGAAAGAATAGCAACAAATTGTATAAAGTAACTTTGTAAGTTGATTGAAATCAACATGGTGTCATTAGTTTAGATTACACCACTAGCTAACACAAAGTGGAAAAGCTTATGAACCGTAACTTCTAACCAGAAAAAAGTCTTGTTAGAAAAACTTAAAGAAGTGAGAGCCTATAGAATGTTCCCATGATGGTGCTTTTGAGTTTTTCTATTTACTACTCAAAACAATCAGATGTATGTGCCTCTACTGGACTAGAACCAAAGCATCACTAAAACCATTTTTAGTTATCCTTTTTTTTGAATGTAATTTTTTTGAACTCTTCAAATGAAATTTTACTTTAATTTTCAATTCAATTTTAAAGATATCCTGTTTAGAAATGGTCAAAAATGTCAATCGTATTTCAATCTGTGCAGTTTTAGTTTTCTCCTAGAAGAAGGAGTATTTAGTTTTTCTACACATGAACTGGAAAACTAACAGGGATCTGCGTGGGATCCAAAGATTCTAGAAAGCATTATGATTCATGATTAAAAACTACATGCTGTCACTTTAAGCTGTCTAAAATCAAGGTAATGACAGAAATAATGTATCAATGCTATTTCTATAAAATGCTAATAAAAACCCAACCAATCAACCAAACAAACCAACTCCAAAGCCAACAAAAAAGCAAGTAAGCAAACAAACAAACAAAAAACCAAACACAAACCTATTGACTTGATTATTGTGACTGTATTTCCCATAGATAGATTCTTTAAGTCAATGTCACTATTCTTCAGTTTAAACAACTGATGCACAACAACTGACTTTTGTTTAAATGGTAAGTGAAGCAGGCTGACTGTACTTATAATTAAAAAAATTACAAAATTGATTTTAAAAACAGAACAGAAAGAATACAAACAGATGTAGTAGGGAAAACTATTTAGGATGTCATATTCAGTTACTACAGAAGACGCAGGAATTCTGTATCGCGAAGTAAAGAAGATGACAGAAGATGGCAAGAATAAAATAGAAAACAGTGAGGAACATCTGAAAAAATAGCGTGTTATTGAACTAACATATAAAGAAAAAGATTCAAGTGCACGTCCTCTTACAAAAGTGCCATAAGCATTACAAAATTGGGTAGAACAACTGTATTGGCTAACTGAATAAAGATTTTGCTATTTATTTTTGGGGGGGTTTATGATCACACAAAGAGAAATCAAGCATGTTAAGTTAGAAAATTGTGCTTAATTCTAATTAAAGAATTTTGTCTTTATCATAAAATTTTAGTATATCTTCCTTTTAAGGATTTTATAATGTCTTTAAATGAATTATATATATATATATTTACAGAATAGATATTCACAATATTTAAAAATCTATGTTCGTTGTTTTGAGTCCATAAAAAACTCAAAAAATTTAATCCATGAAAGATCACATACCAAAACCAATAGGTAGCTTTATTGTCCATGTGCAATCCAAACTGCTAGGATAGTTTCCAGGAAAGCCAGGGCTGAGGATCACTCCACTGAAGTCTGACATACCACCACCACACTGTGCTGTAAAAAAAAAAAAAAAAAAAAAAAAAAAAAAAAAAAAAAAAAAAAAAAAAAAAAAAAAAAAAAAAAAAAAAAAAAAAAAAAAAAAAAAAGGCAAGCATTTTTCAGAGGGGGTAGAATGAGCTAAAAAATTAATCCAGAACACTGAAGATCCTTCCAACATTAATAATAATAAATAAGTTTTTGTTTCAGAAAATACACAAACTTTACTACTAAATATCTGTAACAAAGTAATTTACAAGTACAAGTAGGTACTTTAAAAATATGTATCTACTCTGAAACAGTTGTGGGGAACACACGCACCTGAAAAAGAGAATAGATGTTTATGCTGCATTCTGTCTGCATGAACCACCCTTGTGAACAGCCAAGGAGCACACATCAATGCATAGCAACGTTAAAACAATTCCACATTAGTTTGCAAAGCAGCGTCGAAACAATACAATATTTTATTTTTAAAAAGTTGTCTACTTAAAATATTTCAGGAGGCCTTTTAAGAACTGCATTTGTATCCTGCTGTTCTAAAAATGAGTTAAAATAAACAGACTTAGAAAATGTACACACACACATATTCCCGGAATTTTTACTAAAACCATATTTGAACTTAATTTTATTATTTTTTTCAGGCATGACAGTGAATAAAGTAACTTATACTTCAATATTAGATTTGAAGATGTTAAATGCAATGTTGTTTAACAGTTTTGTCCCATTAACAGTTGCTACATCCTTTTAAACACAGTTAAAAAACATTACTTGCAAAAAAAAAAAAAAAAGAAAAAATGGAAAAGAAAAATCACTAACATTTCAGCACAGCATTTTTGTCTTCAGACTTCCTAGACATATGTTAATTCATAATGTTGAAAACTGAAGACTGACTCCTCAAAAAATTCTTGCAAATATCTGAATCTTGTTGAATATTTATAAATTCTAAAATGAGGGAGCTCAGTACCTCATAGGATCTTTTTAATACCTCATAGGATTAAGAATGGGATTATGTGAGGCATCTCAAGAGGATGTGTAATCTGTCTTGAAGAAAAGCAAAGTACATAATCTTAATGAGATCTGCAGCATCCTACTTTTCATACATTCAAGATTATAAAAACAGATAGCTTTCACTGTTAGGAAACCCAAACACAAGGCATTTCTATTCAGTGAAAAAGAAAGCAAATAGAGAGTTTTATATCCCTCACATTTCTTCATCATATAAACAGATTATGTTTAAATGCACTTCAGATGTTTCATTTGGGCTTTTGGCAGGCTTTCAGTACTTCCTCCAACAATATTAATATGGCTATGTATATAGTTTAATTTGAAAAGTAGTGTATCTTTTGAAATTGGGTAGACATGCCTTATGTTGAACTTATTAGAGATGAAAAAGTAATGCTATTTCTATTTTAGCATTTTCTATAATAGCCATCACTCTGCTGTGAAAATGATTAATAAATGTATTAATGATGTTTGCAAGGATCTTTGGAGGTCTTATGACTGATAGTGAATTGATGATAGATTCTGACTAGAACATAATTTGTTCTTTCTTCCTCTGATTGGACATTTCAGAAATGCTTTGCCAAAATGAATGCACAGTATAGTTTAAAAATCTTCATCTTAATTTGATCATTTTCACTTTTAATTAAGTTCTTCCTATTCTTTCCTCTACACATCTCTTATTTTTGAGTTCTGTGCCTTTCTAATTTTGGCATACTTAAGAAAGTTTGTATAAGTTGGACATACCTAAACATATTGGAATTGGATAATTCCATCTTCTCACTGGTCCAGGCATACAGGTAATATGTGAATGGCCCTGAAATGACACAACATTTGTTAATTCATATAATAAAAAATATATGGCACATCATTAATATCTTAAAAAATAATTTATAATTTAAAACATCATCATTTGTAAAACACAATGAGGTATAATGTTGATATTATACAGTGTGAACTGCATCATGCCTTCAGTACAACAGAGAAGACTGTAGTCTTAAATATGAGACTGTTAGTCTGCTAAAGAATTGTGTCTATGTCCTTAATATTGTTTCTAATCATACAACAATATCCAGCTGAACTCTGTATCAGCTTTGCTATAAACTAAGGGCCTAGAAACTAAAGGTTTAATTGGAGCAATGTTTGAATACTATTTATTTGCATCCTTTGTGTAATATGATAAAAATATATTAACTATATACACTATAGAGTACTGACTTTACATTTCAAATTCATACTAATTCTAAATGCATTCCTTACCCTCTCTCCTGAAAGAGTTTGCTTAAGTTGTCAAAAGCTGAGATATTTAAGGTATCTCTTTATGACATGTTTCCCTTTACAACACATGAGGTGTTGTGATTTCAAGGCAATCTGTTACACGGAAGTTCCAGCACTCACCAGAGTGACCCTCTGTTTTGTTCATAAGCCTCATGTAATTGTAATTATCTTCCAGAGGCAGCAAACAAAATGAAAAATCTTAAGAGAAAACTGTACCTGGGATATCTTGCAAAATCATATAGTATACACCTTAAGATAACCTACTAGAAAAAAAATCAGTAGCTTTTAACCTGTTTGTCCAACCTTCACATAAAGAGAAAACTTAGTTTTCATGTTAAGCCTCCTTATTAATTCAGAGCCTGTAGTATTTGAGGGAACCAAGTGTCTCTAAAACACCCAGGGTAACTGCTACTAATTTATTCATCAATCTACAATCTGCTATTTCTCTCCTGAAGAAAAACAAAGACACTTTCTCCAAAGTGAAAGTAGAAGAAAAATTGCTAGAAGAAAAAAATAAAGTAACAAAATCACACTGTACAAGCCAGAAGAACAATATGGAGGGAAGAGGTTTTACATCTGTGTTTGCACACTCTATGCTACAGTGCTCTTTGCATTTTCTTTATTTCAGCCATTTACTGTGGCTTTTCTGCACATACATTTGTATTTAAGTATGAAATTAAAACAAGAAGAAAAAAATAATTGACAGGTTGCTCCTAAGAATGACTGGCTAAAATCAGGTCTAGCAAGAAGTAATCTTCGATAGTTATTGTTAGAATTTCGGTCACAGAACATTTCAGTTATTCTTTAAAAGCTAGAAGGCTGTAGGCATTTTCTCCCTTCCTTTTTACTATGCATAGGTAATGTGACTGCTTTTTCTCTTTTTACTCTCTCAAAGAGCTAAGGTGGAGACTACAGTCTCTGCAGTCACTCATGAAAAAAAACATAGTTTAAAATAGTTACCTACCATTTGGAACCTTAGTCCTTTTGGTCAGTGTCCCAAGTAGAAACAATACTCAGTTTTGGATTCAATTCTACAGTGTAACTGTACAAATTTTTGAAAATATTTTCAAGACCTTTCCCATAAGCAGATAGATTTCTACTGGTTATATGTGCTAAGTAACCCAAATAGGAAAATTAGACACAATGTACAAACACTGCATTGCCCCTGGTTATACCTTTTTGCTAATGCGGGAGCATAACAAATTTTCTCAGCAACAAAAACTGCCATATTTGAAAACCTTTTTGGATTTAAAAAACCCCCCAAAAAATACTGAACAAAAATAACTGGCACTATCTGAGGTACTGAGACAAAAATTACTTTTTTTCCCTTTGTTTGTTCTTATTCCTGCTCTTCATTTACTTTATTTTTCCTCCTGTACATAGAGAACCATTGATAATTGCTCATCAGACGATTTAACTTAATATGCTAACACTTCAGACCTCAGCTATGCATACCAAAGAAGCCATCAATAATAAATAACATCTGTAATCACTAATGCAGAGAAAGCACGGAGCCACATACTTCTGATGGAATATTTAGATAGTTGTTAATTTGGCGGAAAGGACTACCAGTCCTGCAGGTGTCACAACCCCTGAAGAATTCAGTGTTCATTTCATATTGACAGACTCAAACATAACCATGTTAAAGAACTAAAAGGGACCATTTGAAATTGGAAACATGTCTCACCTGAAGAGAATAACCCTGATCACACTGGAAAGACACCACGTCTCCAACCATGTATCTATCGCCAATTTTGATCCCACTGCTTGGGGTCTGTGGTTCAGGACAAGAGTCCAAACCTATAGCTGTGAAAAATTTAGAAGTTTAGACATAGCAAGCAACATAAAATCTGTCTTTAGATTCACATAGAACTTCTGTGTACACTGCATATAGGCACAGTGTATCAATACGCTTAGGAAGCTCTTGGGTACCAGCAGTTTGTCTGTGGACAAGCAAGTGGCATATTATTTTGGAACAACTGTTATATAGGGAGAAAAACTTCCTTTCCTGAGTAAAAGAAAAGGAAAGAAATAAGCAGGGTGGCAACAATCGCTTCCCAACCACCTGCAATCTCAACTCAAAGTCTCTTATAAACTTCCAAAGACTCTTATAAATCTCCTGGCTCAGACTCATTCATTTCCACTTCCAGCCTCGCTCCTAATTATAGTCTACATAATTAAAAGTGGGAACACGCCCCCTTTCCTTTCCCAGCACCTGTTCCTGGGGATGCTAACCATCAAGTGTAAAACACAGGAAAACCAATGCAAAATATAATTGCTCTACTGCATCCAGTTTTTCACAGGTCTGACTCTACTCTTCCATTCATGTACGCACACATACACACACAAAATATTTACATCAAATGTCACCTAATCTGCTATTTTTAATTAATTATCTATAGAGTTATAACACTAATATTTCAAATTTCTGATTACAATAGAAATTAATTTGCAAAGAGACTTTATGCTTTTTTTCATGGTTATTCAAAAGAGAAGTAAGTAAATTATTCATTGCATCTACCCAGGAAGATCCACAAATATAAGAATATGTGTAACATTATGTATAAGCAGCTCAGTCACTCTCTTTGCATCCTGTAAGAGTTACACCCCAAGTAGTTGTGAAGCAAGGACCATTAAGCACCTAAACATCAGTACATAGAGTGATCAGGAAATGTTGTGGGATTCAATGGCACCAATTCAATAAATCATCAACCTCTGCCATGTAAAACTTGCTAATGTAACTGATCACTTCATGTAAGAAGATCATTAAGTAAAAATTACTACCTGAAGACTCTTAGAATGCTGTATTTTTATACTATATGAAAGCTGAAAGCTTTCTAGGAAATTTATAAAGCATACGCATTATTTTTTCTCTACAAGGCACGTTTTGTACATCAATAATAGTTTTCACTATCACAATTTTACAATAACACTGAATTGTTGAAAAAAAAATAATGTCTGGTGTTTAGGAAGTAGATATTAAATTGATAACCTAGTTTCTAAAACCTTTTCTTAAAATGTATTTAGCACATGAAATTTAAATAAAACTGTATTAAAAGAAAAAATCCAGTTTGAACTAAAATCACTGGAATCTATTTTTTTTTCATACAAGTAAAACTCAGGATGGTGACAATATAAGCTTCCTGCTATAAAACATAATTGAATCCTAATTTGGAAAAAATCCTTTATGCCTTTGCCATCTTTATCTTCTTTGCTGAGAATACTGAGATGAATTTTTTTTTTTTTTTTTTTTTTGGTACTGCAGATACCTGTTAATGGGAATCAGAAATAACTGATACAGATCCACAAACTGAGCAGTTGTACTCATTACTTTCGGTCACTGTTAACTTTCTGTTTGTTATTGTGTTATTTTCTTTGTTGTTGCTGTTGTTTTTTTAATTTTATATTTTGGTATTAAGGAGCTTACACAATTCAGCAACAAGATATTTTCAATGATATACAATACTGGCTTGCATCACTTTGTATGGAAAGGAATGTTGCTACTTTGAAAAAAGTTTGTATTTATTTCAGGGCTCTCCTCCGAAGGTTCACAGAAGAAGATGCAATGTTCCTTTGTCTATGACGATAATACTTTTGTATATATTGGTTGCATACTTACTCATCCCATAATGATCCCATATTTGACACGTAGAAAGTGATGCAAACAAGTATTTTGCAACCTATGTCTACATAACGTATGGGTTTTACCTTTAAAATTCCTATTTTCTCTTTTCAAACTACAAACCAAAAGAACATCAAAGAATCTATTTTGAAAATGGCTTATGGGCTTAGATCCACCTTTATATTCCAGAGATCTAGACCACGATCCAGCTTATGTCCAAAGTACAAATGTGAAAAGAACAGCAATACTTAGTTTACACAGATGATGGCTTACAATCTATTTTGAACAGTTAAGAGTTAGTAGTTGTCTGATTACTGAACCTTCTAGCTGAAATGCAAAACCCAACTATGTGAATACTCAGGCCACACAAAGTGAAATAAGTCCATTTAAATGCCTTTCTCAGAATATGTATCTTAACAGCTCAAAACAGATCACAGTTATTCAGCCTATTGTGCTCTCACTTCAATTAATAAAATAACAATTGGAAAAAACCCACTGCTTGAATGTCTACAATGTCTTTCAGCAAACATAACAGGGTTGCTGCCTTCCCAGCTGAAGGGCTAGTTCAGAACTTGCATCTCTAGAATGTCATGATACTTATTCAGGTGAAATTGTAAATGTGTTCATAAACCATACTGCAGGGGTGCCAAACTCATTTTCACCTTGCGGTTGCCTTCAAAGGGCTGAATGTAGTTTTAGGACTGTATAAATGCAGGAGTACTGCCATACTCTGTTTATTATTGACAAAGAGTCAATGATGGTGCATGACTTGTACATTGAGCCACATTATAATACTATCTCAGCGTGATATGTTGGATTTTTAAACTTTCATGAGCAATGGATAGAAAGTAAAGAGATTTTTACATAGGCATTCATCGAAAACACTTTCAGTATCTTCGAACTTTTACACAGGAAGAACTGTATATATAAATAAAAAGAAGATAGTAGATGCTGTCTCGCCCTTCTCCAGCAGCTCCTATGGTTCTAAATACAAAAACCTACCAATGAAATTTTGATAATGCACACTGGGACTACACAAGTCTTAACATAATAGGCTTTTTTATTTTTTTTTTATTATTACTGTAATTTTTTTGAAGTGTTATAATATTTATGATGTTAGAATTATACAATAGACAGTTTAAATAAATAGATTTCTAGGTATTATATTTTAGAATTAAAACCACATTTTTTACTAATTTTAGATAGATATTGTATATTATAGAAATTTTGTATGAGGCAATCTGAAAAACTCAACTAATCTCCAAGAATATTACTACTACTTATACAGCATAGTCAATTACCTAATAAGGAAAACTTTAATTAGAGAAAATGAGGACTAAATTAAGATTCATAGCAGCAAGAAAACATATAAACATTATGCAAGTGTTTACCAAACCATTCTGTGCTGCTCTTTGTTGACATACTTCAGTTCTTGTGTAGTATGTTAATATTTAAGGTATCTATTAGAATGCATAAAATGCATGTTACGAATATAATAAGAACTTAAGGCTTCAAAGTGAAGTAAAAATATACTAGAAAAAATAAATATACTAGAAAAAAAGATTATTGATAAGACCACTAGTCAGTTTTGGAATATGAATACTTAATTCTTTGTGTCAAAGTACCATTGACTTAGTCTTAAAATGTTTCTTCAACAAATAAAGTTCCTTTTGTTTTGTTTTATTTTTATCTAAAAAAGTGCACTTGGATTTTTGTAGCACTTCAAAAGATAAGTCAGACTGACCAGCGTGAAAAGTCTGTTGGTAAAGGATGAAAAGATACCGGAAATGAAACAGAATGAAACCTTCTTACAGAAACATGTTGTTGAGAAAGTAATCATTTTGGTAAGAGGGGTGCCCTTCTCCTCAGACTTGTGTCTCCTAGAATACATTAAACAGGCTTGGAAGATGCATTATGTATTGAACAAAAAATGTTTATGCCTAACTCACGCGAAAATTTCTTTATATAAATACTTAACTCTGATGTGATATTCACTGATATTAAGACTTAAATATAGCTGATTCCTCATAATGACCTATGTCAGTATAGCCACTGCAATGCAATAAATGTATGAAACACTGACATTAAAATGTGGCCATTACTTTCTGTTTACTATATCTAAAACCACAACTTTTAGAGCTGCAAGTTTGTCTGAGAGTCAGAGATGACCAGGACAACTGAGGAGAGTGAGCTCTCTTCTAAACAATGCATTTCTGGAGAAATTTCAGTAGAAATGCAGCAGCGTTGTGAGTCCTAGAATCCTGACAAAAATTACTGTCTCTCCATTGCAGAAAACTGCAAGAGACAAAAGTCCAGAAGATACAGAAGATACAGTTTCTGTTGTTTTCTTTCCTAGCAATGATGAGAAACTATTGTCCTTTAGCTTAATCTCTTGATTCAGCCCAATGCAGAATTTTCCATAGTCTCTTCTTGATAAAAAAATTAAGATATAGACAAAAAAAAAAATAAAACTTTCCTCCAGTCCACAGATAATAGAGACTGTGTGTTTCTTAGTGAGTAGCAGAGAATAATATTCATGGATCTACGGACTGAAACAGCTGGTGCTTAGGATTCAAGATCCATACTAAGTGCTAAACTAAAGGGTTGTTTTATTTTTAGCTTTAGTTAGTATGGTACCGTAGCCTTATTGTACTTAAATGGATGAAGGCATTATCAGAAACATTGAAGTACACACTCCTACTTAGTTTTGCACAACAGGAATTGAGAATGCTTGCTCTGAAACCATGCTTTAGTTCTATGGTGTGAGCCAGAGGGTGGTAAAAAAACTGGGATGCCTAGTGCTTTATATTTTTCCACATTTATGCTACAAAACAATTTCATTGTTTTGCAAGTGGCAGTGTAGGAATTTAGTTACAATGTACCTCTATTTTAAATTTCAATTAATAGATTTTGTATTCTACAGATTTTATGGAGCTATTATGGTCACTTAGTCCTGTTCTGTACCTTGAATATCATAGATTTTATTTCAAGAACTCTCCCACACGCACAATGATTTATGTTTATTTTAGAGCATATTTCATGTTTTACAGAAAATCTTAATGCAACAATTATCATAGTTGTATGGGAACATAACAGAAGATTGGCAAGGAGGTTGGTTAAATGTAAATACGCTCAAGTGACTTGCAGCTGTCTGTAGAAAAAGCACATACATCACACTAATTGTTTTACTGGCCTTGTGTGCTTGATGAATAGAACCTCTGTGTTAGATAACATAGGCCTGTGAGAAACTCTAGACCCTTATCACTGTGTCTGAGATTCCTGCTTTGTTGTGAGAAAGAGCGTGAGGCTATGCCTGCCTGAAGCCTTGAAATACAGGTGAGCTCAGCAGGCCCAGTGATCTTCAAGCAGGGCTGAATCACTGCAGCGCCTGCATCCCTGCTTGTGTTGCCTCTGCATGGGAGCTTAGATGCTACTTTGGAGATCCCCAGTAGAGGTAACTAAAATAACACTTGCTCTTTGCAAAATCATTCGTGGCTGCTGGCTCTTCTTGTGACGTGCCTGCGCTTGTGTACACAATAGCTTACACTCCAGTCACAATTCTTTACTTGTAACAAAATTTTTGCCCTTAAAGTTTATATTTCTTTTCAATAAAGATTAAAGGTTTAGACAGTGGTTTGCAATTTCTTCACTCCATCCCAAAGTTTATATGATGTTTTAATCACATATTTCTATCACCTGCACTTGAAAAGTTAAGTAATATTAATCCTATAAAGTAGTGTGTTTCACTGAGCTACTAATTAATTGGGTGTCTACAGGGTGTCTACACTATTCTTTCCTGAATAACACATTTTTGGCATATACTAGGGGTTTATATGCTCAGACAGAAAATATATTGCATATGTACAGATTCACACAAACTTCCTTGTATACATCCATACATTCATATATAGCTTTTGTTCTTGGCATGGACCAATACTTTAAATTGTATACTGTGAATTCTTTATTATAGAGGTGAAAATTGTATACCAGCAGTACACTACACATTTCAGTTATTTGCATGTGTAGGAATACACAGATTAATTTTCACTTTCACTGGATTCGGTCTCATTTTACTTTGTTTTCATACCTTCCTGCAGTTTTTTCCACTCTGAAATTTTAAGCAGCTGAGAGAGTATCTGCATTTCAAGGAAATGGCAGGATAATTCCAACCTATAATTAATGCTTAGTTATAGACAAGTGATCAGGCAGCAATTTTGCAAGGCCATGTTCTCTGACTGGCTAATCAGACAACCAGAGCATGGGATTTGCATACTGTAAAACTGACAAGAAATAACCGTGACACAATTATGCAGATCAGACACTAGAACCAATATGAACAGAGGGAACTGCACGGCAGTTGTTAGTGATTGCCAGAATTCCTGTCAGTCAACAAATGCAATCTCATTCGGACAGAAAGTATGTTTATAATTATAGTCTTTTCTGCTGGCGAGGTACTCAGCAATAATAAAACCATTCGAAATAACTCTGCTGTGTTCTCACCAACCTCTGAGCATTTGTCAGTTTGTTAAGAAGCTTAGCTGCTATTTTCAGTTTATTCATTTTCTCATTTTTGTTGAGAGTGACTAATTTTTTTGTCCGACACATACGTATAAAATACATACTATATAGTACATATATTATGTGCATCTGTGAAAACATATTTAAGAAACAGCAGTAAGCACCAAGAGAAGGAACAAGGCCAGAACAAGAGGAGAAAGGACACTGCACAGGAGGACAGAGAGAACACAACTGAGCAGAGGCTGCAACCAAAGCAGATAGTTGAGCAGGGATTGGAGCCCAAGTGTCCACCTAAGCCAGCACTGAGAAGTGGGACCCTAAAGGGACCATGGGAACCACAGGACACTGACCCAATCTGCTGCACTGCCCTTGTCTCACCAAAGGGACAGAGTGTAGTGTTGGTGAGAACAAAAAATGTATGTATGGGGAGGTGTCACTCACCTGCAGGTGTTTTTGCTAAGTGCTTTTTTGTGTTAATATTTTTCTTCAGTACTAGAATCAGTAATTATTTTTGATTGACAAAGAGGTTAAAGTGAAATCCCCTAAATCAAGATACTGATTTTGCTTGCAACAACAATATACATACCAATCTTGGTATTCGGATTATCTCATGAGCATCTCTGCATTTACTCCTGGCTGCAGTATGCTCAGAAAAGGTTTTCAGAGGGCAAAACCAAACTAAATGTGAAAGGAGACAAACTAAACTTCCCAGTCCTTAGAGTACAGCTTTTAGGCCTGCTCTTTTTCACTTGGAATTGAATGAGGATTTTACCAATACTTTTGATGTGGTGTATGTATCTCATTATGTGCAATAGGACTGAATATCCTTTTTTCATATGGTTTAGGTAGACCTGATGTCTAGAACCAGCAAGAGCTCTTAATTAATTGAACATTTCTGCTTTACCTGTGTACTCAAGATGAAATCCAGCAGCTGAAACACTGATATCAGACTGAAAATTTAGGTACAGATTATTTGATGTGCTGTTGAGAAGTGGAGGTATGGTTGTTCCTGAAAAGAGAAATCAAATTATTTTTGAAATTCACAGAAACTGAACTAAATACCTAAATGTGCATGTGTATATAAAAAGAAAGAAAGATAAAAAGAAAAAGTGGGAAAGGGAGGAGGGAGGACTGGAGGGAGAGAGAGGTCGCATAACCAATTACACCATTGTTTGTCATCATGAATGCTGCCAAATATTATATCTGTCCCTATAAAAGTTTTATTACATTTTCAGTGTGCCACAAGATCACAGATATGAACCGTAGGCACTCAGAGAAGCAAGGTCTAATATAAATTTTTATTATACAAGATTATACAAATTTATATTATACAAGTTTATCCACAAAATAAAAGCACAAGCAAATCCTGTGACTGGAATAATTTTAAATGTAACAGTCAAATATATCAAGCAGCTCTGAACATATTTTTTAGGGCTATTCTTAGAAATGTGATTGATTATTTATTTGTGTTTCAGCAAAATACAAGACAACAATCTTCTTGTCTGTGATCACATTCTGTACACGAGAATGGAGTAAAATAAAGGAAAACAAGAAAAAGCAAGGCAAACAGAACTGTCTTGTTTATCTAAAATAAGGATAAGGAATGCATCATTTAGTCATGTACAATTTCAAGAAGCATGTCTTTTAGAGGTCTGTGTTTCTGGATCCTCCTATAAGAGTGGGCAAACAATAAGATGAATAGATGTCTACTTAGGGACCCTCTGAATTTTATTTCATTTCTAACTTTTTCAAGTATTCAGCTTTATGAAAGTGTGCTAAGAGATGGATGGTTGAAATGGGAAGAATACTGCCTATTGTTAATTATAGGAGAAACATGCACACGTGCACAGACACACACACATAGAAGAACTAGAAAGAGCTGTGTGTTTACAATAAAGGGTTGAATATGTGAAACATTTATTGTAAAATCTTCTCAGTCACCTGAGTAACTTCCAAGCCTTGGAGCATTGTTGTCAGCACCATCATAAAAGTCTAAGGAATCCCAGTTGTGTTCCGTGGCAAAACTCACCACTTGCACCTATGAACAAAAATGAGGTAAAGAATATAAACTTCTTCCCCTATGTATTCAAGCACAAAGATGGCTGTAAATTGTAGCCTCTGTTGCTCTCAATCACTAAAAGTTGTGACTTGCTCTCATTGTCAAAGCAAATGGAAAATCATCATTAAGTGAATAAAATCACATTGCAATATTTTTTATATTTAATTGCCAGAGTTCTAAATCCTGTGACCCTTAGTGACAACCATGCATTGCCTCTGACAAGAGTCACACAACCAGTAAAATCAACTGGGTATAGAATATGATTCCCTTATTTGGATGACATTGAGAGGAAGACAAAACATGGTATCATCAATTACTGCGGTTTCTTCGTGATTCTCTCTCATTTATCCAGGGCTAGAAACAGTCCCACAGTAATGCACACCGCTTCTTCTATCTTGCCACATTCAATTCTGCCTCCAAGCAAGAGCAACATCCTGTATTCAGTTACCTTCAGCACGGACTCATCTCCTGAGCAGGAGCAGTCACTAGCATGCTACAAGCCCAAGACAAAAATTCACTCAATTTCTTCCAGAGATGACAACATTCTTCCACTCATAAGGAGATGCGAAGTTGTAAGCAGACAGACTGCAAGAGGGAGGATATATCTGTTCTCATATAGTGAAAGCACTCCACATGAAGTAAAGAAATGCCAGGTTCCTGTTCCTGTTTTGCAGGGGGCAGGGTCTGACATTTTTTTTAGTGAAACATCTGTTTAATGAAAACCATATAAAGAATGACAGAAGCATGGATAAAATCCCTAACACCCTCAAAAAGGGGTACCTCAGTCACTAAGTTACAGAATCATGCTTCTTTTACTGTTCATCTGTCTCCATTATTCTTCCTTTTATTTTTTCCAAAATGGAATACCTTCAACAGAAGAAATAAACACTGGTTCCAGTACAACTAGGCAAGAGGTTATTTTTCTAGGTGAAATATATTACTTGGACTTTATTCTAGGTAAAAGGAATATTTAGTTTGGCTACAATTTCTTGGATGGAGACCTTAAACACTGTACTTTTTTGTAGGAATTGGCCATGTACTACAGCCAAAGGATGATTTTTTTTTTTAATTATTTTTTTTTTAAGTGAAGCAACCAAGATGCCATGACTATTAGCATGTTTTAGATCCTTAGAGGAGGCCCACTGGTTCTGGTTTGTTAGAAGACTTCGAGACCTAACTGTTTACTTTTGGTTCACAAGAGATTTCGGCAAAACTTATGGGTGTAGTCTCTGTCAGGAGTATTTCTGAAGACATACCGAATTGGAAGTGCAGACACCTAGGAAACCTTCAGAACAAATTTCAAATTATCTAATTTTTTTAATGTGTTTTCAGGGCCAGATTGCTGCTGACTGTAGTTTTTATATTCATCATAAACCACCTAATTTAAAACATCTATTTTAGTGCAACTGATGCTAGTTGCTCTAACCTCCCCATGTACTTAATAAACAGACAGACATACCTTTAGGCAGTGATTCAGAACCAGAGTCTATATTAGATGCTTTGAATTATCTACTTAAAGGTCCTTTCTGCCCTGACATTATAAGGAACCATGGTAGATTAATTTCCTGATATAAGGTATTTAGGTGAGGTACCCGAAGGCAGGCTTTGGGTGCACACTTCATATTTACTTAAATCTACTTTTAAACGTCTGCTTTTTTGTTTGATGCAGGACAACTCAACATCTACATCTAATCACACTGTTTCAACAAAATCCACAATGAAATCATACACATCGATGGCTGTTCTACCTAAGTAGTCTAAAATTTCATCTACACATTTCACAGAGGAATATGCATTGGTGATTAATTATCTTCCCCTCCTTTAAAGCTGGCGAAGTGTCTTTGTTACTTTGAAAGAATAAATATTGATCAGGAAAAATGTCCAGATATTTTATGTGTTTACATAAACACAAAAACATTAGCTATCACAGTATCTTGAAAATCTGCTTTGGCACGCATTATCAAGTTGGACAAAATCAATTTTCAAATGTTGCCTCAAGTAGCTGATTTTCACAGTAATAATTCCATATTTATATATGTATATTCTGTTCTTTATTTCCTATGAAGTGAAAAAAGAAAAAAAAACAATTCTGATGCCATTTTTTATGTCATTAGTAGATACAACGCTAAGCTCAGATGTGAAAAATAACGCAGTACAAATGGTATTATGACTTTTGGTGTATACTCTGTCTTACTGATCATGCTTTACCGGTATTCGATTTACTATACAAGGGACTTTATCTTCCTCAGATCTAGCCCTGAAAATCATGCACAATTCGAAGGATCAAGCATGAATACCACACTTCATGACTGTCCTGCTTCATTGACAATTAAACGTTCTACAGGTCTAACTACAATCATACAGATATGCCTATGAGACTGCCCTGTTGTCATTACATTTATACAAGTATAAATTAATCACCTGTTCAGTAGCTGATAATAGAAAGTAAGGATGCTATTCAATATCTTAACCAGAAAAATGCAGAAGAGCTAGTGAAAAAGCAAACAGTAAATATATCTTTTTATTATCACTCTGGAGCAAGACAATATCATGCAGATTAAACACCTAACTTGAAATCAAAGTTAGTAATTTAATCACCTAATGCAGTCAGTGATAAGAGCTAAGCACTTCCAAAAAAGCAGCAGTGACTGCCTAAGTCAGGACACCAAAGAATGCCTAATTTAAGTCCTCTGTACTGTCCTCTAACTGTTTAACTTACATTAATGATTGTATAAGAAATACAAAGAATAAAGTATCCTGACATAGTCAACTGTTTAAATCAGGTAGTGTTCCCCAAAATCAATCTCAAAACTGATTTAAATTATTAAATACTGTTATTAGTGGACATTGGCAGCTTTGAAAATTGAAATAATAAACGTTATCATGTATGATCTTAGGTTGTATTTGTGACTATTTCTGTGTTCTTCCATAGTTTCTATGTTTTTCTTAAGTATTGTAGTTATTTAAAACAAAAAAAATATATTTTTCTCAATGCTTATAAATTAGCAAAGCATAAATTCATACTATTTAAAAAAAATTGTTGACACAGTAAAATAAGTTAAAAGCTCTGTGATATAATTTTTTAAAAAGCTTTAAAAAACTGTCCACAATGGTTTTCCTGTTTTGTACTATCAAATCTTTACCTGCAGAAACTGAACTCTTTTTTATTCCTTTTCCAGAGCAGTTATATTTTGAACCAAGAGTAGACCTAGAAAACTGGGTACCACGGTTTCTTGATATGTATTTTGCTATACATTTGATCAGCTTAAAAGTCCTCATTTCTTAAACTCAACTGCATTTCCAGTAACTAGATTTCTGACAGTTTCTTCAGTGAGCTCTAAATTGTGAGATAAGCATGACTTAGGTTAATGGATACTTTTCTGCTATGTGTTCCCTTAAGTACTTAACCTTAACTTTAATAAATGACGATTCAGACAATATTTTAAATGACCAATTCCCACCTCACGTTGAAACATTCTGAAGCATCTTTATATCACAATGAACTTCCATAACTACAGAGTAAATAACAGAGTTTCTACGAAAACATACGTAACTTGTCCATGGAACCAACTCATTTAATTTCACTCTGTTAGGGAAGACTTGTTCGTTTTGAGAGAGGAAAAAAAAAAATCACAGGAAAGCCTCTGTTTCCTCTGGCTTAAAAGACTCACTGACCTACTGAAATAACACATTTTAAATATCTGTGATTTTTTTCTAAGTCAAAAGTTACAAGTGTACCTTTCAATGTTTTTGTAAATTTTATAACTTTTAACAACTGCATGAATGTGGAATAAATTCCATTGTGACAACCACTATCAAGGTAGGAAAATGTATGAATAAATTATCTTTTCATGCTCTTGCATGAGGAAAAACAGTTTTAAACATGATTACAGCAAGCAAATAGCAAATATACTTACTTGAATCCCAGCTCCCTCTGGTACTGTGATCTTCCACACACAATTCAGATTGTTGTCATAAGGCTCAGGGTAACCAGGAGACAAAATGGTCCCTTTGCGCTTTGTTAAAATTCCACCGCAGGGCACTGAAAGGAAGTGCACAAGGCAAGAAAAGAAGTATGAGACTTCAGAAGTGAGAAAAGTTATAATAAAAGCTTAGACAACATTCAGCATACCATGGCTGAAAACTTTCGTAAATTTATGCTATATTAAAAAAGTTATTTTGCCTCAGGAAAATAAAATCTTGTATCTCAAAAACCTTCCTTTAAATGACCCAAAATGAATAAGAGAAAAGTAGAATTATTCCAGTTTTCTACCTGACAGAATCACACTCATATTACCCTTATTTATTTGACATTTAACAAAGTGAAATCCCTTTAGTTATCTGTTAGTAATCTTACAAAAAACTTATTTTTAGGGGTTAAGAATGAAATTTGAACAGTTATGTATTGTATTAGTGTAAAAGACTAAAATATGTCATAAAAAGACACCTTCTTTCTTAATATTGCTACTTTGTTGTCTAAATAACTGATGGCACTGGTCTCAACTGTTCTCTTTGCTTGTGTGAGTTACCCCCGTTACAGAATAGAATTCTGTCACATTAGTAAAGAAATTTCTAAACGCTCGCAAGAGTGCACTCGTCATATCCCTGTCCATGGATTAATACAGCTGTTATGCATGAAATAGGACAGAGGCATTCAGTAACATCAAGTGTCTCTTCTGAATGTTCAACTTGAGTGTATCTTGTCTAGATCATTAGATACTTTACCACTGACGAGGAATAATACAGCTTAATCTAAATTCAGATATTTGGTTGGTATTTAAGTAGTTGACTGAAAAGATTGATGAGGTGATTTATCAAAACCGTTACAAGTCAATGTATCACTTCTATGCAACACTACTGAGGTCCGAAAAAAAAAAAAAGAAAAAAGTGAGGGTTTAGAAAATAGATATCAGAATGTAACTTAATAATGAATACTGTTGCAACTTTTCGTGTGGCATATAATTGATAAAATCTTTTGGGAACTACATGGATAAACTAAAAGTCACTGTTACTTAAAGTGTTTAAATATTTACTCATACAAGGATGAACAGACAGAATGATTGAAGTCTAGTATCTGTAAGAAAATATTCAAGCATTCACTACAGTAGGCAACTTAACATGTCAAGTATGGTCATATCTACCACTTCAATTATTAAACTGATTTAGTTCAATGTAATTTTCATCTCATATATATATTTTATCACCTTTATTGGCACAGTGCTTTTCACACAGAAGGTGGCCTGTAACCCTTTCTCAGTTCAACTTGCCTAGAGACAGATATATTTCTCTTCCATAGACTAAATTATGTATTAAAATATCAATAATATATTGTGATAAATGGCCAAAACAATTATTTCAACACTCTGTTGGGTTGTTATATCTGAAAAACAAAGGGAATACATTTCAAGGGGGTAAACAGCACAGTTCTACTTATCAAACTGTAATCACAGAATAAATGTACATCAGCTTGTTATTGATATATACGCTTTGGTTCTAATCCTGCCTCTGAAACAGTCTAAATAAACATTATTTGAGTATAATGGCTTCTTAATCATGTTTTATTAACATTACCCCAGTGGAACTTAGTCTTGACACCTATCAAGCCTTTAGTATTTTGGAGAAAATCTTTTATTTTACTGAAAACCACTCAGAATCTACTATGCACCATCAACTGATTAGCACAGAAGATTTAAAATCCACCTTATGAAAAATTGTTCTCTATTTTCCTTTCTCCACTCATCTAAAACCCTGCTTGTATACTTCTTAGTGCTGGAGTCAATATCTTAATCTGTTTTCTGCAACGGGTTAGGATAATTTTTATAAAAAATCTGTTTTCTGTTAAGAAAAGTAAAGTAACTTTAATTCATATATATATTTATTTTTTTGGTTTGGAATGGAGTTTTTCAGATGTCTTCACCTGCAAAATGAATAATTTTCAATGTACTTAATTTACAGAAAATCAACGTATAATGCAGTCAGTACTGCAACAGATGTTACAAGTGGAAAAGTTTGATGGTACTGCAAAAACATCTGTGCAAATGGTAAATAATTTTAATTCATTTATATTTTTTTTCCATAGAAAGAAACTTTGCCAAACTAGTAAAACTTAATATGTAAATGCGAAATATTTGCTCTTGACAGAAACCTGCAGAAAAATGTACCATTAGAACTTTATCTCTTTACTGTCAGGCTTTTCAGCTTAACCACGAGATTTCCAATGGGTTCAAATCAGCTTTGTAAATAGAAATGGATGCACTTTATCTAAGGAATTTAATTTTGAGAATTTAATCTTGTATGACTAGAACCAGACGTAGTATATTTTCTGATCAGAAAAATTACTGCTTTGTTTCTTATAAGCAATTAAATATTAGCGTAACTATTTCTAAATCTTTAATATATCAGTGTTCTTTCTAATAGCTTGCAATATTTTGTTTGAGATCCACAAGGTGAGAGTGTTTTAGTCTCACATGCAGTCAGGGCTGATATTTCTGAGTCTTCATTAAGGAACAGCCAGGGACCACCACTGATTAATACCACCACTGTAAAATAAGCTAACGTAAAATGTATAGCTGCAGAGTATGTTCGTGAAACTCATGAAATGTCACAGCAAGGTTAGAACAGAAAGCGGAATAAATCTGAACCTTGAATGAAACGAGTAAAAGTAAGCAAGAATAAAATATCGTAAAATGACAAAGAAAGAACACCTTCAGCTAGACAGAATGGTCTACACCTTTGGCAGCATTTTAAAAAGCCTTCAGAACTCACCAACACATGTAGGGAGTGAATCATTCCATTGTGCCAGTGCATTTGGTACTGTATCACATCGAATTGCTGTTGACCCATGGAGGATATATCCTGGATTGCACTCAAAAAGAACCAATGACCCAACGGCAAATTCATTTCCAATCCTTTTTCCAAATCTTGGTTCAGGCACAGAGCTACACTGTGTTGCACTTGTCCTTGGAACAGCTGCAAATGTACAAACAGTTGTAGATTCTTAATTTTAAATTTGGTGAAGGAAGACAGTTTTTGAACTCCAAATATTCAAAATGACTGGAAGTAGCATTCAGTTATTTGCCAGAATATTTTCATAATCCCCAAATGAATCTTCACAATACAGATTACATGCTTTTGATGTCTGAGTTACTATTTAGAAAAGCACTGCACAGATATCCTTGTCAAAATTAAAAGCAAAGCATAAAATCTGCACTGAAACCTTTCTAAAATGGCACTGAAAAGAAATACAACTATGAAATAACGAGCTAATACATGCTTTTAAAATAGCATTCTGTGTCAGACAGATATTTACTTTTATTCCTGTGGATTTCTAAATGTGTATTCTGACTGTCAGAATGAATTACAGTAGCAAGTATTGATGCATAACCATTTCTGTGTTTGACCCATAAAAAGGAAAATAATGTAAACCAGGAGAAATGTCTTAACATAATAAAAGTAAGGTCACTGATTCACCCACAGGTAATAACACTTAAGTTACTCATAGTTAAGTTGAGATATTAACCAGTTTGAGCAGCCAGACAGATCTAACATTAGTCAAACAGGTTAACAAACGCAAACAGCTGCTTTGTATAACTTTTCTTAAATTTAGAACCTCTCTTATGCTTCTTAAATATTTAATTTAAGCTTTGAAATCCAGATCTGAAATCTAGATAAAATAATGGTTTTAAACATTTTTTAAAAGATGCAGAAATGGTAACATTTCTTATATTGTTAACAGGCTGATACTTTCCTCTACATTCTCAGTCTGTTCCTCTACAATCTGTGATGAAAAGAATAAATGTACATTTTTTTCCAAGTTGTCTCACCTTGATAAACAAAATGAAATCCTTTAGCTGTTATTGGTCCAACTGAAGTAAATCTAACAGTGATCTGGTTACCTGAGCTCAATGGAAGGGATTCACCTACTCAAACAAAGCAAATACAAAGCCATCATAACCATTTTTTACTAAAAAAGCATTCAAAATACCTGTCAACTTCTTTCCAGCTAGAAATAAGATTCCCAAACCCCTGTTCTTCAATAAACTTTGCAAGATACATGCTATTTCAATATTTTATGTTGGTAGTATTATGGTGTTGTAGAAAAGGGCAACTGAAACTCATCTCAGTTCTTAGGAATATTTGTTGCTTTTTTCTTTTACTAAAAGAACCCAGACTCCACACCTCTTTTAATGGAGTCAAAACACATAATCTATACTTTACCAGAAACATATGCTGCTTTCCCTTTTAAGTGTACAATATCCATTTTAGATTTCTCATTAGATAAAAGTCATAAAGGCACAGAATAAGAAGCCCCAGACACCCACTATAATAGCTAAATATTAGGAGAAAATAATCTAAAAAAATAGATTCAATTTTACTTAATTTTATTGATTAATATGAAAAGTTTTGACTGACTAGGCTTTTAATTTAAAATCCTGATTTCATACATTTGCCTGAATTTAATCTACGAAAATATGACGACTTTTTTTTTTTTTCTGACTGCACTATCTTTCTAGGTTCATAAAAAAAAAATAAATACCAGTTTAATGATAGTTCTATTAAAGGATACCTGAATGTGATCCTGAGAGAGAGGATAACAAAGATGACTGCAGAGTTGGACCATCATACACTTCAACTACATCATGAAGTGATGTCTGGAAAAATACAAACTGACCAAAAACCACTGACAAAACATGATGGAGAAAAAACAAGGGGCACCAATGCCAAAATAAAGGAAGACAGAATGAGAAAGAAAACAAATAGAACATACAAAACAAAACCAACCAAGTAAAAAAACAACAAAAAAGGAAGATTAAAAACATTAATATATTGTTTTAAAAATATGTAAATAAAAATATATTTATATGTTGATTTATCTGATACTTTAATTAGCTATTATATCATTATACATCTAATTACATAGCTAATTAATTAATTAGTTATTATATATTATGTAACAATATAACATATAATATATAACTAATTAATAGTTATAGCTAATTATATATAATTAAACCCTAATATAACCAAGTAATGAGGGCACAAAACTATTTTTCTGCTGTTGAATACACTTTGAAATTCTCTGCTCTGCCCCAACCAACACACATCTGAATTCTCAGTGCAATATCTTCCTTTATAATTCTAGGCATATTTATATGGATAGTGTTTTATTAATTAATTATTAAATATTACTTACCTTGGAATGTTTCATTTTTCTTAAGAACATTAACATTCAGGGATTCTTCACTTTTATGAAATAAATGAGCAACTGATTCAAAGCAACAAACACTTTACAGAATACATATACTGGATCACAGGAAGTATTATTTTTGAAGTTATGCAAGAAGAACAACTCAATTCAAGAACGTTATTTTTGCACTGAAGTTCAAAGGTCTGTGTGGCACATTCATATCACGGTGAAAAGAAAAAGGTATTGTTTGGATTAATTCTGGCCCTAGTAACTAAAAAGCATTTACATAGTAATTTTAAAACTCTCTGTGAGACACTTCTGAATATTTTAGTCCTTTTTTAGGAGGAACCATAAGTAAGACGTCAGATTATCTCCATCATTTTTCTTCTAATCTCCAGAAAATAAAACATTAAAGGTTTTACTAGCTTTGCTTATTTTTCATCTAATATTCAGCTGTATCCAAATCTTCTCTTTGGTATTGCTAAAGATGATAGGTAACAAACTTAATCCAGTTAATTGTTTCTATCACATTTGTCTTTTTATTGAATCTTATTTTCATACCAAATGAATTTTATTTTGCCATTGAGCTAAGTAAAGTTCTTTGTGACTTCCACTGCTATTCCACATTTCAAATTAAGTTGCAAACTATGTATGGAAAATTCAGGCAAGTGCTGAGGCATAACTTAAAAGCACAGATAACTATTATCAAGGGCTTGGGAAACTCATTAAAAATAATTACCCAATTCAAATAAAGATCAAATCACTTTAAGTGAAGGATTTGGGGGGGGTGATATATTTTTTTTAAATGATGGATGAAGAAGTATTCTCTAAAGAATGTCTCACCCTCAATCATTTGTTATCCTGTCAACTATTATGAAAGAATGAAAGTCACCTGTCCAAACTTGATGTCCAAAGTTGGGCTGCAAATTATTCCTGAATGTATGTTCATCTTGGCCTTCACTGCTTTGTAGCAACGATATTTGAACATAAAATATCTTCTTCTCTGTATTTTGCGGCTTAACATTTTTTCCTCAGATATTTAAGTGTCTTTTATTTTACAAGACTGAAAATGCTATGGTATCCAAAGAAGCTTTTCTTTTGGAATTTTCATAGTCATGACATTAGTTCATGTATTTCCTCAAAACCAATAAAAATATATATTTCTCTGCTTTTTGTATTTTTCCTTTTTTTTTTTATTTTTTTATTTTTTTTATTTTTTTTTTTATATTTTTTAATTTTTTTTTTTTTTTTATTTTTTTTTTTTTTTTTTTTTTTTTTTTTTTCCTGTCAAAATTCCAGGGAAACCATAGTATTAATACTGTCATTAATTTATGAAATTGAGGGAATTCATTAATTTAAAATACATCAGCATGAGCAAGCTCCCTTTTAACCAGGCCAGAGCTAGACAGAACTTTCCATGCCTCTAAATATCTAGATTTCGAATGGCCTTCATCACTGTAACATCTGGATACTTTGAATGAGTTTGGAAAGCATCTAAAAACAGATGGAATTGGCACAAAACTGTTCACTGGTTAAAAAATTCATCAAAGAACATTTAGTTTCATTTTTAAAGTAAGAAATAAACATATATAGAGTTTACCTCTGTATTTTAATTGGTATGTTTGGTGGGAATTTCCTGTGTTTCAGTTCAGGTCGATTGCCCCTCGTTCTGTCACTGGGCACCATGGAGAAATCTAGACCTGCCTCCTTTGCTTCCTTGGTATTTATACATATTGGTGAGATCCCCTTTCACTTTCTCTTCTCCAGAATGAACAGTCCCAACTATTTCAGCCTCTCATTATGTCCAGTGCTCCAGTCCGTTAATCATCTGTGTTGCCCTTTGCTGAACTCACTCCAGTATGCCCATCTCTCTGTTTTACTGGGGAGATTAGCACTAGCTGCACTAGCCAAATATATCCTACCAGTACTGAACAGAGGAGAAAGAGCACATCTCTCGAGCTGCTAACAATGCATTGCTGAATGCATCCCAGGAGGCTGCTGGCCTTCTTTGCCACAGGGGCACATTGCTGCCTGATGATCAACTTGGCGTCTACCAGGACCCCAGGAGCTTTTCTGCAAACCTGCTTTTCAGCTAGCTGATCCCCAGTCTGTACTGGTGCATGTCATTTTTCCTTGGCTCCAGACTATTTCCTTTTGTTGAACTTCATGAGCTTCCTGTCCACCCATTTCTCAGAGCATTTGAGGTCCTTTTGAATGGCAGCACTACCATATGGCATATCAGACACTCATTCATTTTTGTATCATCTGCAAACTTGCTGAGAATACACTCTGTCCTATTATATAGGTAATTTATGAAGATATTAAACAGTACTGGGTGCAGCATTGATCCCTGGGGTACACCATTACCAACTGACTGACAGTTATCCTTCATGCTGCTGACCACAAACCTTTGAGCTTGGAAGTTCAGACAGTTTTCCAATCCACCTCACTGTCTGCTTATCTAGCTGGTATTTCCTCAGTGTGCCAATGAGGTTGCTATGGAAGAATGTGCTGAAACACTTGTTCAATTCAAGATAAACATGGGATGGAGTATTTTTTATCTTGGAGAGCATCATCCCGGAAAATCAACTGGATATCCTAGATTTGTCATCTCGCCAGGGCCATGTACCATGTACCATCAGATTCTTCCAAAAAGATCCCTGAATTGTTGTCACTTCTGTCCCAGTAAAGAATTAAACACAACTTAAAAGTCAAACCTTAACAGGTATATGCTTAGCAGCATATAACTACCATTAACATCACACTGATCAAGTTGTATCTACCTGGATAAAATACATGCTTATGTCAGGTATCAGAGCCAAAAAAATACTCTGAACAATTTATATGAATATCAGTGGAATAAGACCAGCTGTCTTTCCTCAGCCTGTTTCCCATTCACATCAGTGGCTATCACATTTTGTGTGTCTAATGATATATTGAAGTCAGAAAACTCTGGTGTAAAATATCAAGTCCAATGTTGATGTAATTCATTTGCCTTTAAGATATTACCAAAGGGTTTTGGTATTATGAAGATATTAAAGATATTAAAATATTAAAGTTATTAATATAAAGATATTAAAGATAGTAAGATAGCAAAGATATTAATATTAATATATTAATATTAATATATTAAAGATATTAATATATTAATATTAATATAAAGGTATTTTAAAAAGATATTACCAACATGGTTTTACATTGTTATTACATAAACTGAAATGTGCATTTCATATAAGGCCTTCTGATGAAGCTCAGATGTTTGCTTCAATACTGAATCTTCACTTATAATTATAGGTCTTGGTAACAGTCACTGACAAAGGAAAATCAACCCTGTTAATTAAAATTAGTCCCAAATTACCTCTGCAACTCTTTATATACTTTATGTCTCCAATCAGAAATTATATAAAAAAACCCCTCTGCTTCAATCTGGGAAAGATATATACAGTCTGTATCATGGTTGTTATTTCTTACAGTAACATCACTATTTTTCTTGTAGTAAATTAGTTTTGAAGAAAAGGAAAAAAAAAAAAAAAAGCCCAAGAAACCAAAACCCAGATAAAGCAATCCATTTGTTATGAATGATAACTTCAAATTGTGTTTGAGCATGGTGTTTTAGATAAATATTTTCTACTACATTAAAAATATGTTTGTTTTGACTTTGAATGAAAAATTAGGGTGTTCAAGTATCTAACAGTTGTGATGTACACACAGTTCTTAATACAGAGCTCGAGGAATTCTTCAGAATTTGAAGTTGCTCAGCAGAAGCCAGCTTCTCATAGTTTCAAACACAATTTCTGTCATTAAACTAAATAATCTTTTGAAAGGAGACTTTTGGTCACAACAGCATGGGAATTTTATTTCACAGTGAAAAAAAAAATCTGATTCTTCATCAGTTCCACTGATGATATCCTCTCTTTGCTTATTATTTAGCTGTGATGTTTTTCCTATTGTCTTATAAAGGAATTATAATATTTTATTTATGTCTTTTTCAGAGAAAATAAAACAACATTGTTCAGAAGCTACAACCTTTTTTAAAAGACAGGGAAAGAGAAAACTCTCTCTAAGAGAAATGGTATCTATTGTGACTAAAGACAAGCATGCACTAAGAAAGAAGAAATGCAGATTTCTCTTACATCTGAACTCCCAAGTCTGGAGACCCCAGTCATTGTGCTAAGTGGTGGATCATGGCCAGTCAGCTAAATGATAAATGACAATGGAGAAAGTCCATGCTTTAAATGAGCAGGATTCAGGCAGAACTACAGGAAGCAGAAAGCAGGAAACGATTGTGCGAAGAGTCTCTTGATGAGAAAAGCTCAGCAAGACTTTACAGCTGATCAGATTAGGGTCATGAATCAAACGATCATCAGATAGAAGGAACTCTTGTGCCCATTCTCATATGAAAGACAGGAATTTTCAACAAAATCAGAAAGCTGCATTAAGATCTGACTACAGTAATATGATGATAATCACTTTAACTTTCATTGTAGAGGTTTTAGAATTTTGTTTTTAACTGGTTTTTTTTGGTTTTTGTTTGTTTTTTTTGTTTTTTTGTTTTTTTGTTTTTTTTTAGGTAGGGGAGGACAGGAAAGCTATTTCCTCTTTATTTCCTGTGAGAAACAGGACATTGTTAAAATTTTAAATTTTTCTATAATTTCCTTGGGATATCACCATCAAGACACTTAGAACTAGCCGTACAGCAACCTTGGAAAAAATAAAATACACAAATGAATAGCAGAATATCCACATCTAGGAGGGTTTTATCATTAAAATTCATTATTTAACTTAACATTCATGTACTGCAAAAAGTATGGTTAATGAACTCCACAGATGCTAAAAGTAGAAAGGTTTATTAAACCTTGTTGCTCTCTTATGCTGAAAGGAGGAAAATTGCTTTTACTATCTTGCGGAAACAGTCAGAGGCTACCTACTGTTACAACTTATATCTGCCTCCTCCTGCTGGAACATAGACTTCCTCTGTGAGTAATCCCTTTGACTTAAGTATTCAGCTTCATCAGAAGAAACAGATAACAAAAAGTTATGAAGTTTTCCGTTGTATTTAGGATGAACTAAGAATATACTGTAATGACAGACTGACCCAATATTTTTAAATTAAATTATAATAATGGAACCACCAAATAAACTGATATTCACCCCCTTCTGCCTGAGAAAAGTGTCCATTAAAACTGCAAGATAACTTGAATGTACATTGCACTCTATGAAGATAAATTGTTCGATAATCCTGGAGAAGGTTTTTTAAGGGAAAACTGAAAGATGACATCCTAAAGAGATGATATTACAGAATTCATGCATATAGTAAGGTAACTTAAATATATTTTGACCAATGCATATAAACAAATTGGAAGATCGCATCTTCTACCATTTAGCAGAACACTTCAGTTTGACATAACAGTAACTGAGTATCTCTGAGTTAGCACTGTTGCTATCATTGTTTATTTCTTAAATGAAAAAAGTAGCAGAGGTGTAATTTTTCTGAATTTTTCTCTTCTGACATTTCCAAACATTTAGTTGTCTGCCAGTTACTGTTAATACATTCAGTATACTCTGTGTCCATAGCAGTAAATTTTAATGATATCTGTTAAATTTCTCTATAATGGTAATGCTTTTCAGCATATGCTATAACAGAAAACATATTAATTGTTTCTGGATACAAAGTAGAGTCATACTACTAGTATCCTATTGGGTAAATCTCAATCCATTTCAAAGCAAATACAAGAATAAAACAGCTCTCTAGTGTTCCTGAACTTGTAAGTAGTAAAAATTATTTCTAACAGTACAAGCCTCTTGGGACCGTTGCAGACTACACATCATAATAAGGCTAGTGATGGTTTTACATGTAAACCACTAAAAAAGGTATTCCTACTGCCGTGAGTAAGAGTAGATAACTGCTTATCTTGAACAGATGATTATTAACAAGAGTGTGTGAGCAACTGAAACTGAATGGAGTTGATAATTATGAAAAAAATAAGCAGATATAAAAATAAAGAGAAAAAATTAAATAGCTGAAAATTAAGACACTAAAGATAGTCAAAAGGTAAAGGGAACATATACGTATACACATAAGTATATAATTATATGCATTTTCTATAGCTACTGATGATAGATTTTCCCAGTAATGTATAAAGTTATGACTATACAATACAAATCAACAAATCCAATGGCATTATATTTCAATATCATCATATATATAGCAAAAGTTTACTGTTATTAGCAAATTAAACACACCTGAATAAAGTTACATTTAATTTCAATTGTCAATATAAAAGTCGTGGAGATTTTCCAAACCACACATAGCCATGCCAGCTAACTGTACCTGGATAGGAAGAATTAATACAAATTTATACTAGTTCTTCACAAAGTATGTGGCATGCACCACTGTCTAGCTCTTAACCTCTTCGTCTGTGGAAAAAGTCTTTACTGAACTATACGTGTTTCATCAGAAGTTATCGGTGTTCCATCAATACTCTCAGCTATTGTTCTCTCAGGTGGAGTCCTCCATTTCTGGGCAGGACATCCAGAAGATTAGGGAGAATAAGAAAGAATAAAGGATTCTCTCTGCAAACTGGGAACACGTAAGAAAGGGCAGAAGGACTTCCGATCCTTAAAGCTCTCAGGTGCTGCTTTCCTCCCCTGCAGGAAGGTGAAGAAAATTGATGTTCCATTCTATCATCTCAGAGACAAACAAAGCAGGAGTGCACAGATTTAGGTCTGACCTGTAAGCCATACTGTGCTGTTCTTTCTTTGTTTTCCTTTTGTAAATAAAGTGTTGTCTGAAAGCATGCTGACCTGTCCTCTTTCCTGTTACTATATTCTACATTCCCAGACTAGGAGAAGAATAAGAATACTATGAGTATACTATTTTTTGGACTCAGCCTAACTCATTATCTGTGTAACTACCCATGTTTGACCTCTCTAACTACAAATGATATTTTGTGAATTTCTTCAGCCTTTGTGTGTATATTCATACTGCAGGTGTGAATACTTATTCACATTTCAGTTTTTCAACATTAAGCTGTTTACAGATAGACTTAATGCAATTTCTTTTGAAGGAGGTAGTTGCTGGCATATCCTGTCATCTCCTACTGTGTTGCATGATGAATCTCATTTAATAGTATGAACTCACTTAAGCAACATAATTTCTGCCCCGAATCTGTATGCTTTTATGAGCAAATTCCATTTCTTATTTAACATTCCATTCATGGAGCAAAATGGATCACTGTGTCCCAGAGATGGACTCTTCCCTGGCATAGTTCTTTTGAATTCCTTGGGTTTTAAAACTGAATCTTGGACAAGATTCCCAGCTATGTGTATATAGCTCCCCTGAAGTAAACAAGATGTTTTCTTTGTATACACCATATACATGTGCATCAGTTTTAAACTAAAAGAGGCTAGATTTAGACTGGATGTAAGGCAAACATTTTTTTATGATGAGGGTGGTGAGGCACAGGAACAAGTTGCCCAGAGAAGTTGTGGATGCCCCACCCCTGGAAGTGTTCAAGGTCAGGCTGGATGCGACTTTGCACAACCTGATCTAGTGAAAGACGTCTCTGCCCTTTGCAGGGGGAGTAGACTAAATGAACTTTAAAGGTCACTTTCATCCCAGACCCTTCCACGACTCTACAGTTCTATGATAAGTAAGAGACTACATGCTCATTCATAAATATGAATGCATTTAAGGACTCAGAACTACTGATGGAGATTGGGCACAGTCAGATACAAAAATACTGGTATGGATTCTTCAGTGCTAATGAAGAGTCCTCAACCACCCTCATAACCAGCAACTAGTATATCAAATTACCTTTGTCAGAAGTATTCTTTCGTAAAGATTATACTTGCTAACATTAACAAAGTAAAGTTTGTTGTTGTATTTGTTTCTAATATTTACTTATTTTTAAAGAGTTAGGGGGAATTCACCATAACATTGTTGAGGAAAAGTGTAGTAGGCTCAGTTTCTTTGCATCCTTTATCAATAGGGTTTCTTATTTGTTTTTGGTGAGGTACATTCTGGAGGAAAAAAATAAACTTGAATTAGAGGTGCACTGAGTGTAAAGTTTACTACTTTGAACAGGGTCCAGGAGAAGCATAACATTTAGGTGGCCTTGTTTTGAAGAGTAAATAGAGAATTTTATTTTATTAGATTAGTGTAGAACAAGCCCATTTATTTTAATTATGAAGTCCGTTCTGGGGTTTATTGTTGTTGTGGGGGGGTTCTATTTGTTTGTAGGGTTTTGTTTGCATTTTTGTTTTGTTTTGTCTGTTTGCTTAGGGTTTGATTTGTTTTGGGTTTGTTTTTTTTTTTTTTTCAATACAATGCAAATTTAAAAATTGAAACTTTACAGATTTCTATTTAGTTTTTTTATATTAGAAGCCATACTTAAGCGTGAGAAAATTCTTAGTTATCTCCCTCTTATTCAGTTTAACTTCAATTAAGATGGATGAAACTATAAAATACTATTAATAAATGCAGCAATCAACAAAAAGAAAAATACTAATGATTAGAAGTAAGTTATATATTAAAATTACAGTTTCTGATTCAGGACAGACAGAAAATCATTAAAAGCTTTTCTGAACAAGACACAGTAGTTGACTATATCTTTTTTCCCAAGGTCATCTTCCCATGCAAATTTTACTTCTAAATCTTGGAGCATTTCTATTTAAATGACCATTTATACAATTACAATCCATATTGTGATCATTGAACTCAAATTACCAAGAATCTAATTACATTCTTAGTTAATAGAAAACTGAAAAAAAAAATCAAAACAAACAAAGCAAGCCCCCAGGACCCCCTCAAACAAACAAACAAACAAAAAACCCAGAAAGATTAATTTTAAACACCTTTTAAAATTATTCTTAATAGGAATATATGTTATTCTATTTATTATTATAATTACTGAAAAAAAAGTGCCAACAAGAAATTCAATGATCAAATGCATTTTAAGGCTCACTTAAGTTGGTATTAATTCCATTTATTTTTAGATTCTTAATCGATATTTCTAAATCAGGGAACTACTAATACTAGGTAACTGAGCCAGTCTTAAATTGAAGGATTTGTCTATCTTCATACAGTGGTTTTAGAAACACTTTGTGCCAATTCACTTTTAATTTCTCAGTAAGTCGTTACAGGTTGATAGGAAGAATTTTAACATAAGTACTCAGCCACAGAAATCACCAGAAAACTTTTAGCCTGTACAGGCCTGCCAGAATGTAATTATTAAATTAAATTAATTAATTCAGGCATTAGTCTTTGTAAATTTGTTTTATTTCAAGTATCACATATACATTATGACTTTTTGCTTTGGTTTATTTTCGTGTTTCTAATTCATTATTAAGAACATCAGCAATGAGAATTAAGGCAGCAAAAATGAGCAGATGTGAGTAAATTATTTAAGATAATGAATGGAAATGGAATGTTTTATTTCTTAGTATCCTGGTATTAAAAACAAGTTCACTGTATTGTCACTTCTACTTTATTACTCCATTTCTTAATAATCTCTAATCACCTTGAGGATCTGAAATTTTGAGGCATAATATACATACTCCAACACTCCTCTCTCTTTAAAACAGTCTCTCCGCTTTTCTGCAAAAGCTTTTCTTCAAAACCTAAAATTTAACTTATTTCCTTCTCTCTTATCTAAAGTCTCTTATCTAAATAAAAGGCAGTTCTGTGCAATTATGATGTGCAAGTAGGCAGGATACCCCGAAATGGAAAACACAATTAGGCGGCACACACCTCTCTTAGGCCCAGTAACTGTAGCCTACAGCTTATATCTTTTCTTATAGTCTCCTATGAGAACAGGATGGAGGAAAGAAGTCCAAGACTGTACCGCTAACAACTATTGACATTTATTTGATGCTGAAATAGGTACTATACAGTATAATAGTATTCTGAGACCAGTTGTATATGTTGCATGCTCTGTGGTCACATCTTTTGTTCGCTTTATGAACAAGTGGAAGAAGTTAGAAGTAGAGAGTGGGAGGCAATTGCCTTGTTATAAAGTAATCTGAACTGTGTCTGCATCTTAGACATGTGAAGATCTTGCTAATCTTGAGCCTGTGCAGCATTTTTTAGTCGTGCTTCATTGCTTTTTATATACTATTGCTTATTTACTTTTAGAAAACAAATCTGAATCACACTTTTATAGCACCTGACTTAAGCAAGTTTTTATGGAAAGAAAGGGGAGTACACTGGTAAAAGTAAAACATCTGGATTTTACATTACAGTCTCTATACTGAAGAACAAATAAAGCATGCTTGTAACTTTTTGTTGTTGTCCTGTAGATTTCAACAGTTGCCTATATATAATAGAAAGAATACACCTAGAGATGAGAGATTAAGAAAAAAATACTCTTATTGGTTGTTCTTGGGACCATAATCACAAAACCATTCATAAAACTATTATCTCTAAATACACAAACACACGAAGTTAACCTTAGTTGCACTCAACAAACTACTTCACTATAGTTCTGGCAAGAACTGATTTTTCAATGTAAGAACATTATAACGAAAAAAATATAATAACGGAACATGAAAATGGCTAATGTGGTGTTAAACACGGTGCTTAATTTTGAAGGTTGGTCTCCCCTTAATAAATTTTTGGTGAAACCTCTCTCTAGGCTTATGTAGGGAACATAGGAACACAAACCTCTTAAGTAATACACATATGTCATTTACTGATAAGGGTAATGGCCAAAACATTGTGGCAAAACCTGAGACTGTGAACTCCATCACACATAAAGCAGAGTCATAAGGATGGTGAAAACTTTCTCTCTCTATTCTTTCTTCCCCATACTTCTACTCTTTTGCTTCCCTTCTTATATGTAACACAATAACATAAGATTTACAGCCCCGCATATGCTGCAAACTCTTAATGTTTACCAGTCAAACCTACAACAACATAAATCCTTCTGCCACCAAATCATACACCATTTGGGCCAAGCTGCAAAATAAAAGCCTTTTGTTTGCAGACCTTAAGTACTGTGTGTACTGTTTTCCAACCAAAGGGGACCCATGAACCTGAGTCACTTCTCCCCTACTCATACCTGAGGGTGGGACGTGACAACATACTAGAAAGAATAAGCTGTTTTAACTATGGAAGAATCACAACAGCAACAAGAAGAATCCAATGTTATTTTCTTTGAGATGCAATTAAGAATAAAATCTTATTAAGATACCAGTTTTAATTGAAGCCATCTTATTAATTAAGTAATAAGGGTTCTAGATTTAATGGAAAATTCACTTTAAAAAAGCTGTTTCATTCTTCAATTACCTCTCTGCTAATTTAGAGCTACTAAAAGTACAACAACTTTCTGAGTATAATAATGATCTTTTATTATCCTACTAGTAAATGTTATTGTCTAGATCAGATGATTCATCAGTTCATTCATCTGAAACAAATTACCACTTCAGCTTACTGAATGGTGTGGATGAAATTAATATCTGAATAATTTTTTTGTTGTTTTAATTATTATGCAAAACCAAAACAATTCCCAGTGGGAAAATAAGAAAATAAAATTAGGAAACACTGAAAAATTCCTTCATATCTATTATCAAAAGGTATGTAGAGAAAACCTGTGAAAGAAAAAAATGAAAACATTTTACACAGAATCATAGAATGTTAGGGATTGGAAGGGACCTCAAAAGATCAATTTCAGCCATTCAGTACCTGTAAATAGCAGAAACACATCTTCATCAATTAAAAAAACCAAAATTAAATAAATAGACAGGTAGACTAAATATTTATCAGAATTTCCAGAAGTCTGACAATATACGTGTTGCCAGTCTCCCTGAGTTTATAACTGAAATGTGAACTCAGAACTTAGTGAATGTTTCAAAGTGAAATGTTTCAAGAGTTAAATTAAAAACTTTTGTTTGTGAAGAAAGTAAATCTGGTGTAACTATAAGCTTGTAATTTTATTTTTAGCAGAACACCAACACAGAAGTGACAGAGAATGCATCCTAAAAATGATGAGAATGTTATTATTGAGTTTTTATTTTTCTTATTGAAATTACCATATTTTAATTATTTTAATTAAAATGTTATAATAATTAATTATAATATTATAAAGTTGTAGAAATTTATGAATCTTTTAATTCATGTTAGTTAATCTGCATTTATCAAAGTGATATGAGTGAAATTGCCTTATAATCCTGAGTGACTAGTGGAAATTGTCTTCATCTACAGTCAGCATATTAGAATACCCTGTCTTTCCTTTCAGCTAAAGATGTTACCACACATTTCAGCAGATCCACCAGGTATTCAAATTTACAATAGTAAAAGCTTCCCCCTTTAACAAAACTACGACTTATATTTTTGAGGTTCAGTATTACCATCACACCACTCCTTTGGTCAGTATTTCTAGTGCACTTCCTATTTCAGTTCAGAGTCTGATCCTTTAAGCTACCATCAAACTCATTAAATGCAAAAATGTAGACGCCTCCTTCACCCACGAGATGAAAAGAAAATTTATTCTCCTTAAATACAACATAAGGCTGCTAGATCTTAGCATGAGCTAAGACTTCTCAGATGTGGTTTTGAACATTATGACAGGAAATGAAAACACCAGAGAAAACACCAGAGAAAGCAGACTGAAAATCGCACTTCTCTTATGACACAATGTTAGGTTACAATTACACCAAAGCTTCCAGTAAACCCCTTCTGGCCCAACCCCCACCCCACAAAATGAACCCTAAAAAAAAAACCAAAACCAAAACTAAAAAATATTATGAAAGGAGTATTTTGAGCTTCCAAAAATCCAAATGGAAGCATCCAAACTATCTAATAATGTTAGTGAATCAGGATATTTATGATGCAGTGACAGATGCTTCTTCATCAATGACACAGACAGTGAGATCAGCACACCCTCAGCAAGACTGTGGATAACACAAAACTAAGTGGTACAATCGACACACCTGAGGGACCAGATGCAATCCAGAAGAACTTGGAGAAGCTCAAGAAGTGGGCCCATGAGGTTCAACAAGACCAAGTGCAAGATCCTGAACCCTTGGTATCAATACAGGCTGGGGGGAGAAGGGATTGAGAGCAGCCCTGCAGAGAAGGACTTGGGGGTGCAGGTAGATGAAATATTGGACTTGCAGCCCAGAAAGCCAACTGTATCTTGAGCTGCATCAAAAGCAGTGTGGCCAGCAGGTCAAGGGAGGTGATTCTGCCCCTCTACTCTGCTCTGGTGAGACCCCACATGGAGTTCTGCAGCCAGCTCTGTAGCTCTTAGTACAGGAAAGACACGAACCTGTTGGAGAGGGGCCAGAGGAGGGCCACAAAAATGTTTTGGACCCCTCACTGCAAGAAAAACATTGAGGTTCTGGAGCGTGTCTAAAGAAGAATAATCAAGCTGCTGAAGGGTCTGAAGCACATGACTTATGAGGAATGGCTAAGGGAACTGGTGATGTTTAGCCTGCAGAAAAGGGATCTGAGGAGGGACCTTATGACTCTCTACAAATACCTGAAAGGAGGTTGTAGTGAGGTGGATGTTGGTCTCTTTTCCCCAGTAGCAAATGATAGGAAAGGAGCAAATGGCCTCACATGTTGCCAGGGGAGATTTAGATTGGATTTGGGGAAAAACTTCACTGAAAGAGTTGTCAGGCATTTTAACAGGCTGCCCAGGGAAGTGGTTGAGTCACCATCCCTGGAGGTGTTTAAAAGATGAGTAGAAGAGGATCTTAGGGACGTGGTTTAGAGGTGGACTTGGCAGTGTTGGGTTAAAAGATGGGCTTAATGTTCTTAGAGGTCTTTTCCAACCTAAATTACTCTATTAGTCTAGAATTCTATGATTCTATAGAAAAGAAGAGAAAGTTGGATCAGTAGCGTAGGATTGTATATAAAAATAAGCATGTTTATCTTAGAGGTACAGTAAACTAATTTAAGGTTTCAACTATCTTAAAAGATAATTGAAAATTAAATGTTTATTTGGATATGACATAAAAATGAAGACATGAACTTTTTTCTTAAAATACTGTTCCTATAATTTACCAGACATTCGTCAACAACACTTATACCAAATAATGATCCAAGTCACATTATTAGAATTTTTTTCTATATAGCACAATATGAGGCCTCAACATTTTTAATAATTCTTAATAGCATATGTTACTATTTTGAAGATATTTACTATCCTCTTGACACCACCGCTGAAAGTATGGACAAGAAGTTATAGCCAAAACAGGTTGCCCAAGGATCCACAGTCCTTTATAGAGAGTAGGAAAGGGAAAAAGGAGGAAGAGAGCAGGACGAACAGATGGCTTGGAGAAATAACAGTTTGACTTAGTGATTAAATCAGTAAAAGAAACCTCACAAAAACAGTGTTTGTAGAAACGTATTTCTGAACGACTTTGATGTTTTCTAAACAGCGCAAGTGGATATTTGCCATCATAGATATTTTTAAATGACGAGTCTTCAGAGGCCTCAAGTATTAAAGGAAAAAACAAAGGGGTCCACCCAATGTTACACACAATGTGTACATTGTTAGAATGGAATCTGGGGGGATGAAACTCACAAGAGGAGAACCACACCACTCAGTGACATACAAACACGAACATATTTACAAAGCAGGGTGGATAACATAGCAGATAGAACTTCTGTTCTACGACATATGTATAACTTCGTGCTCACACTGGCCAAGACACCAGCTCCTCCAGTCAAGCTGTGGCTAGTACCATACATGCAGGGAATACTTGCAACAAATGCTTGATATGTCTGAATCTTGCCTGGCACCCAGTGCAGAGCCACAAAGATGATTAAGGGAGTGGAGCATCTCCTATATGAGGAAAGGCTGAGGGAGCTGGGTCTCTTTAGCTTGGAGGACACTGAGAGGTGACCTCATTAATGTTTATAAATATGTAAAGGGTGAGTGTCACGAGGATGAGGCCGGGCTCTTCTCGGTGACAACCAATGATAAGACGAGGGGCAATGGGTACAAACTGTCCAAAACTGGAACACAGGAGGTTCCACTTAAATTTGAGAAGAAACTTCACAGTGAGGGTGACAGAACACTGGAACAGGCTGCACAGGGAAGTTGTGGAGTCTCCTTCTCTGGAGACATTCAAAACCTGCCTGGACACCTTCCTGTGTAACCTTATCTGGGTGTTCCTGCTCTGGCAGGGGGATTGGACTAGATGATCTTTCGAGGTCCCTTCCAATCCCCAATATTCTGTGATTCTGTGACCCTGACACCTGCACGTACCGTTTCCACCTTAGTGTACCTCTTTCACAAGGTTCATCTTGCTGATTTTTGTTTGTTTGTTTATTTGTTTGTTCAGCACATACTGGCATATTTTTATTTGTTGGACCTGGATAAATGTGGTACAGATATCTTTTATCTGAGCTGTGTTCTTGGGCAGGTCTCACACATGACAATAACAAAGTTTGTGTTTGCCTTTTTGTTCCCAGTGCATGCAACAATCTCTCATTTAGAGCTGGGCAAGTCTCATTAGATGAGTGTTGCTTTCCAGGAGATTTTGCCCTTTGACGACATACATGCATATGTGTATATATCCATGCATATATATGTACACTACTTGTCCTATTTTTCCCATTACTTCTTCTGTTATTTATCCATTATTGAACTACATGGTCCTTTTCCATTCTCCTACCTAATTGACATATCTCGGTTGGAATCTATCAAAAACCTATCAGAATCTATCATTCAATGTCTTTCCACACCTGCCCCTAAAACAGAAATTCAACACCCTCTAAAAGTAGCAACTCAAGGCAATTTCCTCTCCCTGAATAGCCTTATTTTGACAGACTTTTAATAAGTTCTCAAAATAAATTCGAAATTCTAAACTCCTATAAAAAGTGGCACACAAAATGTGTGCAAGAGCCTGGATTCCAAGTTGGGGTTTTTTAGGTTTTTTTGGAGCTTGTTTTTGATGATTTAATCACATTTTCCTGAAATTTACTGATTTGCTGATGTTAACAGAGTAGGTACAACTCAGCTTTATCCAAAGTTTAACTAAAATATTTATTTTTAAATTACTATAAATAAATAGTTTTATACAAATATATAAAACCCCCACCATTTCTTCAGTAAAATAGAGTGCTCAGAGATTCTGTTTTAAGAATGAGGAATAATCACCTATTTTTGAAGTCAGGACTGAAAATGGAAAAAAAAAAGGCAAAGCTTAGTGAGAATTGCAAACACTTTTTTTTTTTTTTTTCCTAAACAAGTGTAATTAGAGGGAAATCACTGCCAGAAATCCTGAATCTCTGAAGATTGTATCTGTGCACACTGTGGTGAATACAAACATCTGAGTCAATACAGATAAGCTTACTTGAGACAGGAATGGTTTATATCCAAAGGGATATAATGAAGAGGAAATCTGAGAAGAATGAAATGTAACTACATGAACAAAGCCTAATATTGAAAAGTTTTTCAAGTAGAAGGCTTTTGTATAAGGATTTTTTTGCAGTTCCTTAGCCTGATCCTTATGAGCTTCTTCCCTGGAATACAGCAGATTACTTCAAGATGGAAACTCAGGAATGGTCACAACGACTTCTCACAGATTTCCTGGCCATGTTTCTCTGCCTGCCAAACAGTAAAACTTCTCTATTAGGGAGTAGGCACTTGGAGATTTCTCAGTTCTGTTAGGATTACTTTCTTATTGTTTTGTTTGTTTGTTTGTTTGTTTGTTTGTTTTTCAGCTACAAAGGTGGGAAAATACGGGGCGGGGGGGGAAAGGGAAAAAGGAGAAAAAGAAAGTCACGGTCCAATGATCCAACGATCTGTATTTACTGATCAATGAACATACATTTATGATATTTATGAACAGTTAAGTAATCATGACTATTGATTCCTTTTATGAAGCCACGAAGTGCTATTTTCAGAACTTAGTATCTGAGTTATAAGGCCCGAGCAACCAATTCCCCTAGTAGAATACCATCTGCCTAGATGAAATCTAGACTGGTTTGCAGGTTTGGTATGATTTGCATTGTTCATAATTTTGTATTCCTCATCAGTTAAAGGACTAGGTGAGTAGGTGAATAGAGTTTTAGAATTTCTTTATCCTGAGGGAAATTGAGACCTCATTCATTTCTATCATCTAAGAAGTCTACCCTATCAGTAAAACTATATCTTGTTCTAAATAGAAGCACTGTTAGCCTTTCCAGTTGTCTGGGATTTTATGTAGTCATATATGCAAAATCAATATTTCTAGCATAACCAGAAGCTGTAAGGGCTCTTTTTTTGTGTGTCAGGAAATGCTGACATAACCCCTTTCCCTTGATTATTTTGTCATTTGTAATTCCTAGGAGTGAAGGGTAGACCTATAAATTTCCAAAGCCTAGCTAATTCGAAAAGTCAAGCTCTCTAGAGAGAGCTTACCTGCTTTCTTTCTGGCTTCCTATGCAGCTAGGTGGATTCTGAGGTGGTCTGTGGCCTTTCAGCATGAGGAATGAGGAAGGCTCTCGTCTAGTGCAGACGTTTGTTGGCAGGGGGCTGGATGCTCCTGAAACTCAGAAGTGTGCTGGCCAGAGGTAAGCAATTTTGCACCACCTAAGCAACCCCACAATGGGCAGACTTGAAGAGTGAGAAAGCAGTTTTTTCACTCATACAGAGATTAAGAGTAAAAATGACACCTTCATGTTAATATAACTTCATGTTAAAAGGCCCTAATCAATGATGATGCAAGCTTTTGGTATTGTGCTGCTAAAGTACTTCAATCCTGCCCTAAGAAGTGAACCTAAAAATAAAGCTGAATTGTTTTCAAGATCTACCGCCACTCAGTCTCCTCCCCAGGATAGTAAGATGTGTTGCAAACCATGTAAGTCAAATGTCATGTAGTCTGTTCTCTATCATTTGGAATCAGGGACCCAGAATAATTTCAGCTCTTTTAATAACAGCATTTTCTGTGCACAAGGTTTGATAATTAAATATTTGGAACAGCTGGAGTCACACTGCTTGGGAAAAAAAAAAAACAACAACTTTAGAAATCTTTCATCAATTCATCAGCTTTATAGTAACATTATTTTACTTATTGTGAAGCCATTAATTTCTTTGAAGACCACAGATGTGGTCCTATCATCATTCTACTATGTCATTAGGCTATTAAAAAGACAGCTATACTGTTGCCATATCTTCATAGACAAACTCAATAGCTTAAGCTATTTAGTGGTCTGCATTAAATTGGTCATTATTATATTCAAAACATCATTAAGATTTGAGCCAAAACTAATCATTTTCATTGCAAAAAACTAAAAGCAGCATTGAAAAAGTGTCTTCAAATCATATTAAGCAATGAAAGTACTAAATCTCTTCAAATTTTCTTTCCAAAAATACCTTGAATAGCTTCAACTTCCTTTAAAAGTCACCCAATGGTAACTTTTTTATTGGCATCTGCTTACTTGGCAAGCATGTTAAGCACTGAACCAATGAATGAATTACTCCCCAGCTGAGAGTTTGCTTACATACAATCTGCCAGTCTCTCATAAACCTAGGAGATTCATAGACAAGTGGAAAGCAATGTGAAATGACCTTCTGGCACTTCTTTAAATTATATAGTCAGCATTTGAATGACACAAACTTGGCCATGAATTAGAAAAGCAAATCAGAAGTGAATATTTATACAACTAATGCTTGCCTTTATTCTCCTAAAATCTTAGACTACAATCTCAAGCTATTTTATGGAGAACGGATAGCACAATAATTCATGTGTATTTAACACTGTGCTGAAAATATATTCACTATCTACCAGATATCTTCCATATAGAATATATTGCTATTAGCCTGTTCATATCTGAATTAAGTAATTAGTATTATTGCTCTGTGTTTGAAATACAATGCAAAATTAAAATCCTTGCAAAATATTCTTCAAATAAACAAATTTTTCCATCAATATAAAAATAATTTCCTAGTTTACATATGTAACCTAAACTCTTGCAGCATAATTCATTTTATACAGAACTCCGAAAATATTTATATTTTAAGTAGTACTTTAAGGTGCATTTATAATATACTCTGGAGAAGAAAATAATAAGAAATAATAATAAGGAAAGAAAGTATTTCCAGCCTATTACTAATCCTGTCTTTCAGTTTCTTTTTCCAGATGGAAACAGAAACCCATTAGGTATTCATTATGTAGGCAGGCTATAGGCCATGCATTCCTATTCCTGTAGAATATCTAACATTATGCAGTCCGTAACCTGAAATTCTTCTTGAGTATGTGATCTAACAATATTTGAACAAACAGGAATGTTATTGCCTAATATAAGCTTAAAATATAAGACACATTTTGTTCACTTCCAGTGTCAGATTTGAGCACAAGGAATCACTACGGACATCTTGAATTTGAATCATCCAAATTCGATCACCTAAATGGCTACTAACTGAAATGTATCTGAAATTGCTAGCTTTGTCATATACTCACAAAATAAAATCATGAAGTTATGGGTGTACAATGTGACTACTGGATGGATGTAGATTACACTAGCAGCAATGTTCTCTAATTCATTTAACCTGCGGTAGCTGCCAGAAAAAATACGACAAAATGAAGCTGTGCTGTTTCTCTTACATTACAAAGGATTTATTTCATTCCGAAACTTGCAGATAGATGTTTTAGATAGGATGAATGAATGCCATGGGAAGATGTATCTCTGCTGATTATAGCAAGCATCTGAACGGCTTAGACTTGTTACCTAACTTCTACAGTTAGATACACAGCTAAACCAAGAGGAAACATACCCCACCAAAGGGTTTGCTTTGCATGCAAGCCTAAAACACATATGCACATAAATCAGCAACGTTTAAGGGCAGCTCTTAAAGACAAAATACATTCATAGATTTAAAGCATCCTCACTTGGATTATACAGATTAAAACACAGATCATGCCATTGCATCTGACTCCAAAGGTCCACATCTTGCACTTATGGATGAAGATTTTTTTTCCATTAAGCTTTTTATGTCCATTTATTGTGCAGAAGTTAGACTTTGAAGTTTTCTTATGTTTCTGGCTCACCACCTGACATTCTTTTCTTGCTAAAAGGCATACAATACAATTAGCTAGATTCCACACATTTTTGTAGTATTTAGTATATAGCTATCTAATCTTCCTACTTTAAGGAATGAATGAAGCATGCCTTAAAAATGCATTGTACATTTCAAACAAACAGTTATTTTTTTTAATTTTTAAACAAAATAATAGTGGAAAATAAATTCATATTCAGTCATTCAATACACATTGAATGCACATTGAGAATATTTAGTTTCTATTGTGATGGGAGTGTGCCTAACTCCATTCTTATCTCCCTTCAGTGTCCTTCATTAACTCTCAAAATTAACTTGACAAAGGAGTTAAATGAAGAGACATGTACCCACCACAGTTAAGTCCAGTCAGAGAATTTTGAAATCAAAACAATATTTTGGCAATGAGCTAAATCAGCATAAAGCAGTATTTACACCAGTGCTGCAAATGTTTCCACACTGATAATGTATTAAAAAACCAAAAAACACCGAACAAAAGCAACAACAACCCCCCCGACAACAACAACAACAAAACAAACAAACAAACGAAACAAACCAAAACAACAACAAAACAAAAAAACCCAACAAAGAGTACTTTGACAATTAGGCTTATCATCTCTGTCATCTCTGTCATCTCTGGCATAAAACCCACTTGTGTATCTTTCCAATACCTTTTGCACAATGATGTCTCACTTCTGGTCAGAGTTTTTAAATTGTGTCACAGATAACATTGCTGGTTATGTGCTTTTGAATGAAGCTTAGTTAGCTGGCTGGAGAAAATTGCAGAAAAGGATTTCTATACACTTTTTAATGCTGAGCTCTCAAAGCTCAGTTTTAAGAATTTGCTGAACCTCATTATAATGTTTCTGAATGCTAGTACAAGATCCTTTGAAAATCTTGCAATAATAGAGTGATGTTAAGAAGAGAAATGACAACAGGGCAAAAGAGTTGAAAGAATGCCAAGAAAAAAGGAAAAGCGACATGACCTTTCTATCATCTATTGGTTATACTCATACAGCAAATACTTCTTCCTATTGTTAATAATAAATATTTGTATATGTATTCACAGTATTGCATGTTGTTCACTCTAGATTTCAGAAAACTGATAAAGTAAATAAAAAACCTGAAGTACTATACTCCTAACTGGTTTTCATGCTCAACTACATTGAAATTCATTAGGTGTATGAATTAAGCAATTTATCTTTCTAAAGAGTTTTTAGTTTTTAAATGGTGTCCTCTGATATAGTCAGCTTTTCTGTCTTTATGCCAAATTCTTGTAAACACAGTTGCAAAAAGTAGAATATTTTCTCTAAAAAACATATAATTTTATGATTACATAGGAAAAAATAAATACTTTTCAAAATTTACAAATAAATAAAAGTCACTTTTCTCAGAAGTCATGTGGGTTTGAAGTCATTCTCTTTTCAGGAAGGAAAGGTAGGCTGACTTTTTATGAAATACATTATACGAACTGGTTCATTGCCTCTTTCTCCTGAAACTAGTGTCTTGAGCCTTCATGTAGTTGGGCATGCAATATTTGGAGCAGTCTTTGCCGTTTCATTCAGTTTTGCTGACAAGTAGTCATTGTTTGGACAATGCAGTCCCACTGATTTTGAACAGGCTACTTGTATGAAAAGAGGGTAGGAAACAGAATAAGATTCCTGCCTATGGTAGCTTTTTTGATACTTGAGATAATCCCTATTACTGCTACCTCCCCTTCAGCAAATTCAATTCAAATTAATTCAATAATTGCTTAATTCATGGTTGAAAATATTAAAGCTAGATATCCAACCAGACATTTCCAACCATTTTAATTTAAATCCTCCACAGTTTAAAAATGTTAGTCCATACACGTCTGCCACATTTCTTAAATGAAAGTAAGATGTACACAGCAATGATGATGGATTCAAGTTATTAAAAGCAAATGTTTTACTCTAATGCAGCTGAGTATTATCATAAACACCATTCTGTTCATATTCCCTCTTGATGTGAGGTTGCTAATTGGGACATTCTGCTTCTTAGGATCTGTCCTTGCCTATATATGTTTTTTATTTCCAGATATAAATGGAGTTTGAAATTAAATCAAACAGTACTGAACTAACTCTAGTTTGACACGGCTTTTAAGCTGTCTAACAGTTCTAGATGCAGTGAGCTAACAGAAAAGACATGTTGACAACATTGTTTGCTCAACGTGTATCTTTACTGGCAGAATAAAAGTTGTACATGTACCTTCCAGTATTTGCAAAAAATTACTCTTTCAAGGATCTAATGAGTGCTAATACTAATCCCAAACCACTGCTGTTTAGCTTCATTTGTTTCTTCTCTCTATTGCTTCTTTACAATGATTCAAGGTTATCTCATAACACAAAAATTCAAGAAAAGATGCAAGGAAAAGCTGAAAATGGTATAACCGTAGGATAGAAAAGTGTCTGTTAATTCAAGTCAGTTATTCAGGAAGTGAAGGGAACAGTGCATTTTAACGTCCCTGTTTATAGTAAGCAAACTGGCTCTACCTTCATTGGCCAAATTCTAAGAAAACTTGTCCCAAAATGTCATGTTTAACAATAAAGTGCTTGTCACTTTTAAAATAGTATATCTTGTTTTAAGTGCAAAGTAAATGTACAGTCTCTATGGAAACAAGACGTCCCAATTCTATACCTTTTTTTAGCCTCTTTTAAGGAAAAAAATAGTTTTATTTAAATTTCATATTTATGATGGCCACTGGGAATTGATACTTAGTTTTCTGATAGCACAGCTCATCAAACACACTTGCATACCTTCCTGTGTATGTTCAGCCTTTTTGCTCTGACAGAAAGGAAAGTTACTTGCAGAGGCAAGTTGACAGAAAATTTATTTTTCTCTTAATAATATTAATTTAAATAGAAGTATAGATGACACCGTTATGCATAGCAGAGCATACAAAGTAATTAATGTCCATCAGAAAAACAAATTAAAACCTTAAACACCTGCATTTTAATTGTAACCAGTACCGGATTCCAGTGTTGAACAATTAACGATCATTTCTTCATTTGAATTATCAGTGGGAGGGTGTCAAAGACGAGTCTTCCATGTTTGTAAAAGATTTTGCCTGCGGCATACTGAGTGCTTTTGTGAATCATTTAACTTACAGCTTAAACCTGTCATGGTATGAAATATTGCAACTGTGATTCTACATGACAGGATAATGAAACACTGAAAAGAAGTCCACACTGCAATGACTTCTCCAAAGAATTTTGGTCTTGAGAATCTGAAAAGCTGCACATGAAATAGATTTTGACTCCATTAAAAACTAATCCAGGCCAATGAGTTCCCTTCTACACACTGAATATGCTATTTCATTGTTTGTGAGTTTCACACTGAAAGTTGGAGACATAAGGAAGATAGTGGAAGAAGTTTTGCTGTTTTCTTTAGGAAAATTACTTTATCTTATGTCAGCAGCTTTCCTGGAGTACTCCTCCATTTTCCAAAAAGCTTATTTCCTGTGAATAATCTCCGAAAAATCACGATGCTCATGCAAATTAATTCAAGATGGAATCTGGTGTCTTCATCCACAAAGGCCAGCACAATCCATATCAAGCACCATAAGTGAAGACACTTTTCTTAATGCAATGTCTTCTATCAGGACCAAACATAATAGAGTTAAAGGTAATAATTTCCTAAAACTGATCTTGAAGACCTCAGCATTAAAAATGTATGGCTATCCTTCCCTGCAACAGTACTTGAATACATTGTGATGAGATAGAGATGAATGATATTAGATAAAACTCATTACAGGAATGAGACAAGTTATCTTGAGTGTAGAAAACTTAGGTTAAACTGATTATCAAAATTACTTTGACTTTCTTAATGGTTGTTACTGGAATAATTTCAGTAACAACAGATTATTGAAAGGGCATGGGTCAGAAAAAAACCCATATCAATAACTTACAAAAAAAATACACTACTGTATAATTCAAAGAAACATCTGTATTTTAAAATTTGAGTTTTGGTGTGCAAGGAATTTTGCTCCCTCCTACTGTAGGATTATAACTGAAATAAAACCAGCTAAAATAGATATTCTATGTGTCAGGTCATCGTAATTTTTGAATGGCTATTGCCAGGTATGTTTTATACCTTTCTCTTTCAACACACAGGCATTGATGTTATCTTTACTCACAAAAGTGATTTAAATATTTCCATGACATATTCTACAGGTACCTGCTGTAATTGTCAAAATATGATGTTAAAACACAAGAAAGAGAATAAAGGTCTATCCAGAAGTAAGACATCCAAAAAGTTTGAGAGAAATTATAAACACTCTATTATAATCATATCCCCAGTATGTCACTGAATCCTTGTATGGCAGGGTTAACGTAAACCATGATTTTCCTTCTTCATATCAGCTTTTTTTTTTTTTTTTTTTTTTTTGTCTTTCTGTATAAGCAGTGTGAAAGGGTCAAACAGAATTTCTTAATATTGTTCTTAACATGTTTAGTATATAAACAAAAAGAGTATTTGTCAAATTATTCCAAGTAACTATGCAGAACAGTGGGATTTTTGCCCATTTCCATCTCTTGTTTTGGGAATTCTGTCTTTATTTCCAGAAATCACAAAATTACGTTTCTGTCCAGAATGTCAAAGATATAAAGTACAGAGCTTTTACATTTTAAATCCTTTATTGTGGTAATTTTAACTCTTTACATTTTGACATCTGTGTCATAAACTAAGTATCATATTTGATGGAAATGGAAGGACATGCCCTTTCCAGTTTATCTAAAACAAATTAGATAAGTCGAAAGCATATGTTTGTAACAGTTATTAATAGAAATAAACTGAGAATTGTGTAGATACGTTTAATTTTTTTCTGAATGTCCTATAGGAATAAGTAGAGATTCCCATGGCTTAGGAAACAATACTTTTAAAAACCTGTTTATTTTGTAGTAGCCTGTGAACCTCTATGCTACAAGAACAAATTAATTGGATATTAAGGGAGTTCAGTCATCACAAGTATGGCAGATGGATACACAGCAATTCAGGAATTGTCTTTAATTTGGATAAAATATTTGCAAAATCAACAGGAATAAAGATTAATCCTCATCCCCAGGCAGCTGTTATTTGATGAACTGAAACGTGAGCAGTGGGTCAGATTCAAGTCCTACTTATCCAAGCATAAATTTGAAACATAGATATTTAAAGAACAAATGATACTGAGTATGTGGCAACTGCTTACCAAGGAATCAAAGTGAACAACAACCTATCAGCCATCATCATAGGCATTGTTTAATAGTAAAGAGAGATAAAACAGTTCATAAATCTGGAGCGATAAAACAGTGCTGTAAAAGCCCTGTCCTTGTGTGGGATAGAAGACATTTTCAAAAGATTCATCTAGTGATTTAAAAAAATGTTAGGATGGGAGTAAAGTTTTGGTGAAGGACCTGGGAATCCACAGAAACAAGAAAGACACATGCTGCTCTAATCTCATTTTTATGGAAAGACTATGACATTGCTTCACGGTGCAGAGAGGACAAGGATTATGAGAGCAATCTTACCATACATTTCAGACAAATGTTGCTTCCCCTGCTTATGTGGACTTACTGGAACTATGCTACACTTTCTATAGCCTTGGTACGTGGTCTTGGGTGAGAAGAAACCTTAACTGGTACCACTTATGTATTTGGCTAACATCACAGCAATATTCTAAGCTACATGTTGGTTGTCATGGTGAGACAAAATTAAATAAACAACAGTAATTTCAAAATATAATGGCAAATATAAGTATTTTTAGAAAATAGAGTATGATAAAAGTGATGAAAAGTATAAATAGAAATATCAGTTTAAAACAGCTTGTTCACATTCATGTGTTTAATATAGAAGTGAACATACAAATTATCCAGAATTGTTAAAAGTATCCAAGCAACAAAAAGATACAAGTGAGATCAGATCTACTTACCAAATTCCTTAGGAACAGTGATAGAGTAAACACAGTTGTGACCAACACTATAATTCTTCGGGTAGTTTGGTGATAATACAGTGCCTTCAGAGCCTGTTGACCGGCTTCCACAGGGTGCTAGAAAGTGAAGATAATCAGGTTTGAATAATATAACATCAGAAAAAAAAAATCCATTTGAAATGTTTTGTTGTATGTTGGTATATGCTACTACAGTAAATTTTATTACACTTCTACACCGGATTAAATTTGTATACCTGTGAAGTACTGAGGGTGTGCAACTTTCTCATATGTCAAAAGAGAAGTGATGGCTCTCTGCAGTTTTACAGATCAATTATTGTTTTTCTTTAACATTTATCAATCATCTTAATAAAATAATGATGTGGCTTCTACACAGTATGTTATTGTTCACAGCATAGAAAACTATTATTCATCTGTATGATGTTTTATACTTGGTTAAAGGTATAGGTTATGCAGCTCTTCCACACACTAGTAAATTCTTACTCACGCCAATAGACTCATAATTCAAAATGATGTACAGAACTACTCAAATAAGAAAGTTAGTATTCCTTGACTGAACATGATGTACACCTTATTTCTATCTCAATTACTTATAACATTATATATATAAAATTTTGAGAAAACACTTTTCTTTATTACACAAACATCATGTTTATTCTACCATTAATAACTATAATACTTGATAAAATGGCAGATAAATAACAATGCTATTTGCTACGACAATGTATTTTTCTAAGGTTAACAACAGAAGTTAGCATTTGGCATTATCCAAAACTGTCAAGCAAAAAACAGTGCTTTTTCTTCTTTTTCTTCGTCAGTCGTTCAGGTGAATTTATATTAAACAATCATAAACATTAGCATTTTCCTATGTCTACTACTTGCTTCCAATAAACACTTTGAAATTTAATAGTTTAATCTATTGTCAAGTTTATGGCACCTCTTTAGAATATATCTTCTAGTACTTCAGATGATAAAACATTTTAAATCAGTTTAATGGTAACATATCTACTTATCAAATTTGTTTCCTCTGTTAAGACATAAGTGACTTTCTAAAATAAGAACTACTCAATGTTTCATTTGCTAAGCACACACACAATCTGTTTTTTATGGTATGTTCTCAAAACATTAACATATTCTGAATTATATTAAATAAGAAAAATATGTTTTTCTTACTTTTATTTCAGAAGATATGATCTCGTTACTTGTCACACTAAACACAAGCTATGTATTAGCGTAGCTAAAAATCATGTATTTTAAGACTACTTTTAGGTAATTCACATGAAATTTATAGTGTACCACAAAAAGAACAAGTCTTTTAATGCTAGCAACTCAAAGCCACATATTGCTTTAAGCATGGATTTCTGTAATTTGCATTAACAGTGGTTCCTTTCAGGATGGTCTAGCTGCAGAGTCTGACAGACTATGTACCTGGAATGGGAGCAGATGGCCCCTATTTCTCCAGTCTGCATGTACAATTTCTAAATGATTTAATGGGCTAACATGAAAGTCATGGTATTTGAAATAGGTCAAACAAAGTATCTTGACTTTTGTTTGTGCGTGTATGTGTGAATGTGGTAGATGTGGCATGTACATTAGAGATCAGCAAATCATTCAGGATCCAGAACAGGACAGAGTCTTGGCGATGCTCAGTGCAGCTTTACTGGTAGGGACCCACTCCGAGACGCAGAGTAAGCACTAGGACTAACATACATATACAGAATCTTGTTCGTTATCGTTAAAAGAACCATCTCAGTGTCTTCCCTCAAACCACCATCATGTGAAATATCAGAAATACATGCTCTCTGCGAAAACATATTTAGATAATAGAATTATTGGTACTTTTTGCCAAGAGGCAACAGAGTCTTGGATGAGCCTCACATCCAGGGACTTACTTGCCTTGAATTATCTGAAAAAACACAAACTAGAATCTCTTCACTAGCTGAACGTGAAAAATATTTTTTTGTGAAAACAGATCCGTTCGCCAGCTTGTAAGTACTCAAAATTTTCTATTCCTGATTTTGGAGGAAACAGAAGAGAATATGGAAGAACATAGGCAACAAAAGCACTAAAACTAGAGAAATGTTTGCTAAAAATCTTACTACTTCTCCCTAATTCTATTTCCTCCTATACTGTTTGCAAGTTGAACAAATAAGTTACTGCAGCAAAGACCAATAATACTGTCCCACTCCAACAACCATGTCATTATTATATTTCTCTAATCAGCAGATGCACAATAATGTGCAAATTTGGGTAAAACTATGATTCCATTGAAGTCAACACCATTGACAAAAAAAGGACAGAATTTCATTCTTAATTCTTAATAACATTTTAAGGAATAGCAGACAATATCAATACTTTAAGTTAATAACAATTAATTTCATACTCAGCATATAGTAGACCATTACTTCTAAAATCTAGATTTTTTATAACCCTGTTCTTTCTTATTCCTACAGTTTATGCAGGTAAGCAAGGTAATTGTGATTTTACAAAACTACTAGTATGCTTAAAAGAGAACAAAATTAAAAATAAAACAAAACTAAACCAGATTCTTTTAAACAAACATACTTTTCCCATAAATTAACTGAACATGCATAATTTTTCAAACAAAAATCAAATTTACTGCAAGTTTTGCAAGTTTTATTTACTTCAGTGAAATATCTTATACTACAAATCACTGTTATTAACCATTGTGTATCTAAAATCAGCAGTGACTTTCGAGTTAATATCCTATCACCATGACATTTTTTCAAATCTAGGAAAACAGAAACTAATTATGTTTGTGTTATACACAAGAATTTTAGAAAGTTAGTACATTTTCAAGGTGTTCTTGATTCTTTAAGGTAGAATTCTTATTTAGCAATGTATATGTCTAGCCAAAGTATTTCACAGTGTTTGAAAGGTAGCGTTATCACAGCTGGTATAAAAATAATCACATAAAATAATTTTATTGACAAATGTACATAGATTTCTAAAAGCGATTAAACCCAGCAATTTTTGCAAGTTAAAAAAATACTAAATACATTTTTGCACTTTCAAAAATCTGATCATTCTCATTACTACTACAGTCTGAATAAAACAACTTCAGTGTCACTAAGAGGTGAACATAATGCCATTTTGTTTTTACAATTGATATAAATTAAAATGTTTATACGACACATTGTCTGAAACATCTAAAAGTTCTTCTCACACATTGAATCCCGTGAAAGCATAATACATATGCACTGATTATATAGCAGGCACATATCTGGTCACATAAGAGGACAAAAGACATAGTACAAGGCTGGAAGCAGGATTTTCAGCAGGGCTCTTTTATGTGCAAAGTCTCTCAGCAGAGTTGCCTGCAGCCTGTGCTACAACATGCTCAGTACCGATTGGATTTAGAGATTAACTATTTGTCATTCTGACATGTATAAAGTTTAATTTGTAGCAATAACAAAATACTTGCATTGAGTATTTCATAGCAATGTCTTTCACTTAGTTCTCATTCTGGACTTTTTCACTCTGCTCTTTCTGAGTTTTCCTTTTCTCTTATGGCCTCTTCCTTTTCCAAATGCTGCTATAATGACTTTTTATCCTCACAAGATTTCACACTCCTAGATCTCCAAAACAAGTAGTATAAAGGAAAGTTGAATCAACATGTAAGCACACAGTTGACCTTTGCAATCTGAGAAAATGTTTAACTTCGTAAATCATTAGGTCATAAAACATTTAGTTCTTCTAGCAGCAAGACTGTCCTCCAACACCTTTCTTAATGTATCAGGAAGGAGGAAGAGGTTTATTTGATATTTTAGTAAACACATAAATTTCACTGACTATATTTCCTCCCTGATTCTTTAAGAAATGCTTACTTTAAAATGCCAGAAGTTTCAGGAAGAGAACATTCTACCCTGATCATCAGTAAACAGTACTATTCAGAAATAAAACATGGATCCAGGAACAGGAAACCATACCTACAGTGAATTAAAAACATTAATTTGATTTAAAAAAAAACAACCAACCAAAAACCCAACCCCAAACCAACCAACCAACCAAAAAACAAACCCAGACAAAAAAACCCCACCATATTTTGCCTCTGGAAATATCTAGTATTGAGTTGTTTGGTTTGACACAATACTCCCACTACCACAGTGTAACCTATTGACTTTCACTTATGTTTATTTCAGTTATGGAAGTCTCATTGCCTTTGCATTAGTTTTATAGTGCAGTGATTTCTTTAATTTCCTAATAACTACAAGCTTCAAAACTGAAAAGTTGTGAAAAACATTGTGCTTTATTATTATGCTGTGCATTGGAGACTTACCTACACATTTACAAATGTAAACTGTATCTAACACTACAAAAATTCAATAGATGTTGAGCACCATTTCCCTAAGAATGAAAAAAAAAATAGAATAAAACAACCAACCAACAAAAAAAAACATTCAAAAGGCAAATAGTATTATAGTATTCCAGTATTTTTAATAATGTTTGCTTAGAGTCTGAAATACTGCATCATATTCTTTATTTCTTTCTGCTTTAATTTATTCTCTGGCACACAAAAATACTACTCAGTATGCTGTCCTTGTCCTGCTTTCCAGGATCTGGAATGGAACACTAATAGGAGAGAAAGGCACTTGGTTGTGGTAAGCATGTGATAATAATCAGTATGTTGATGTATTTTTCACTGTTTCTTTGAAACATTATCAAGCATTAATGACAAAAAGTTATTTTTCTGTGTGTGCTGAGTTTATTGTAATGGTATCCGGTCTTGTAAAATAGCACTCCCTGCAGTCCTTGAAGAAACCCTACCATAACAACCATGTGTCACCCAGTCCTTATCTTAAATTCATAAGCTTTTTTATATGGAAGATTATCTGTTTTGATCATTAGTATTCATGCAGCTTTGTCAAAGAACTAGATTCTCTCTCTTTATGGCAATGCATTAGTAAACAGAGAATACAATATGAAATGCATTACCATCATCAGTGGCACCTTTTCTCACATTTCAGCATGTGCTTGTTGTAAAAGAAATTTAGATGATCGCCACAGAGAGGTAAAATCACACTACAGAACCACAGATCCCTGTAATCTAAACCTAACTACTGCTGTAAAAAAAAATTTTCTATAACTCCAGCAAATATCACAGGGTTAAAAGCCTCTGCTATGTGTTGGCTGCCTATATGTTTTCCATCATGTCTTTGCAATTTAACCAAAAGAAAGAACCTATAAGGAAATACTTCAGTAAAAGAACTGTAAAGAATGGACTACATAAGTATGGAAATCAATCTCAGATCTCTTCACCTTTTGAAGAAATCAATATTTTTGTTACAAAGTATCTTTTCTGCAGCTTGAAGCTTTTAATTTATACTACTGTTTTCAGATTACTTACTTTCTACATTCTACAGCTAATATTTAATAGAATTTAATTGTAATTACAGATTATAGTGACATATTGCACCATCCGCTTTTAAACAGCATTCCTCAGTGGAATCAATGAGGAATACTGCTTAAAAATAAATGGTACAACATGGCTTTATGTCATGTAGATAAAATTGATTATGCATCTACAAATACAATAAAAAATTAAGAGTAACAGTGCATAAACTCTGACCTCAAAATCCCCTCAGAAATTCAGCAACTTACTAAAGCAGGGCCTGAATCATTAACAGAAACTGGAGAAATTATGACAATACTAAAAACAAACAAATCAACAACAACAACAACAAACCAAACAGATAAGTTCTTAGTAGCAACTTAAAAAAAATAATTAGGAAATGTAGAAATGCAAAATCAGAAGGAACTATATAGATATTACAAAAAAACTTAAAGGATCAAACATCGAATGTGAGTTTCAATACATCATTGATGTAGATAAAGACACTTCTAAGCTAGGCTTTCATATTTTAGACATAAAAGGTAGTATTTCTGCTCCACTCAAGAGTGGTAAAGTCTCAGCAGGAATATCACATCAAGCTTTTGGCATTAAAAAAAAAAAAAAAAAGGAGGTTCTCATATGATCTAGCAGGAACTTTTGAAACAATTATTTTTGTTTAGTCCAAAAGCAAAGAAACAGGCCATGGACAGATTGGTCACTTTTTGTGGTAGATTGAGATAAAAATTAGAGAATTTTTTTTTTTCTCTTCATCCATAAATGACAGGACAAGAAATGACTGCCAACAATTTTAGTAAAAACAGTTAATTTTAGATATTCTCATAACTACTTTCGGGAAGTTATTGAATTTTTTGGTGGTTCCTGGAAGAAAATGACATTTATATATATATCTGTCATAATGGGTTAAGCATATCTAAGCAGACATGAGATGATACTTCACCTTTTTATAATTGGTTATTATCCATCTATATTAGCTGACTGTAGCATGACAGAGGGGTACATTCCATTTTCTCAGTGCTAGCAATACTAAAACTGAAAACTGAACTGTTATGGTGTGATGGGCTGTTTTATTTTTTATAGAAGAGGAAGGATAGTATTTCAGGTTGAAAGGCAGAACTCGTAAAGAAAAAAAAAGTTTATGAATAAAGAAGTATAAAACGAGAGCAGGCCCAAAAGGCAATTCTTCTTGAATTAAAAAACAGTAATAAACTTGAATTATAAAAAAACTTGGAAGTTTTCTGAAATACGTATAATCAAGAAAATATGCCTTATAAGGAGATATGCCTTTCTGAAGGTATGAGAAGCAGATTTTATACAGTTGAATACATGTTTTTACATTCAGGGGGAAAAGCAGAAAGGAGAATAGGTTTAGCCTAACATTAAAAAAAAAGTTTGCTCTCCATTTAATGATTAATGATTATTAAATATCAAATTATTTTTTTCTTATGAACTGTGATGCATACAATTTTAAACATTTCTATATAGTTTTCTTAAGTATTGAAATCACATTTCTTAAAATTAGTTTACTAAATTTACTCATTTTAATCAAGTGTATGGAAAGCCTGAAATGAATTTTCAGATATGAACTAAGAAGTGGCAGAAGGTCAAAATCTTACACATTTTCTGCTGCAGAATGTGATCCTAACTGATGGCTTCTTCATAATATTGGCTGTTATCCAAAATATTATCTATTTGCAAAATACAGTTAGCTGGAAATTAGACATATTTCTCTTCCCGTACCAGCTGAGGTAAGCCATGTTAATTTTAGATGGACAGTAGAGTGCAAAAGCATAAAGTCAAAATCCTCTCTTCCTATTCGAATTGTCAAAATACAAGAGAGAAAATTAAAGAAAATTTGAAAAGTGAGAGCCCTACTTTTTATAATCAAAAATTATATTCTATATAATGTTCCAATTTCTAAATATCAAGGTAGAGCTGCACATCAGGAATTATTTATTATCAAAGCCTGTAGATGTCAAAATATCTAGTAGTTAAGCATAATCAGGTATTAAATAAATTTGTTTAATATGTTAACAGTTTACTGATAAAACTAAAAAAACCACTGAAATTAGGCTGAAATTAGATTTTTTGTTAAATCACTATTCAACAGATGCACTAGCAAATTTTGAATCTAAAACAGCTAAATTGTTGAGAATTATTACTCTTCTTGACTTTTCTACTAAAAATGCAACAAATAGTTTTCTGTAAGAAAAACAATTCAACAAGTATCTCTGTTGTAAGTTAATTTCCAGTGTGGTTTAGTATTCTAGACTCTTAAGTGATGTTTAGTGCACTAATTTCTTCTTCTTAACTTTCGGAGGAGGTGTATGTAGCTCACCGAGGTCACACTGAGTGATCACATGGCCTTTCTGCAATAGGCAAGGTTTTTTTCAATTTAGCTTGCCTCTGCGAAAAGAGATGTAATCTGGGGTGTCTCTGGTTTAGCACTCTCAGACAAGCTGGAGGATGGTGAGGTGCTTCCACTCCTTTTTGTTTCTTACTGCACCAGAGATCTCTTGCTCCAGTTGATAAATGCACTAGAACTCTGTGAGATACATTTCCAGGTGTCTGGCTCACTTCAGAAACACTCACTGAATAAGGTTGTGGTTTCTTCATTTAAGTAATGTTTTATTTGGTGTTTGCCAATAAAATGGAGTTAGAGTAGCAGGCTCTGAGAATGAAGCCTTCTATTACAAGAAAATGTTGACTAACATATTTTGTGCTAGATTAAAAGTCTTTGCAATGAAACAGTCTCTGCTCATAACAAATGGAGGTGGAATTGGTCTTTGCAGTCAGCCTGTGCTTCAGTACATTTTCATTCCTCTGAAAGAACACATCAGAGTTACAGCTTCCATAGCTGAAAAACAATAACTAAATAAAAATTTAAAAATTCTTTTCAAGTCAACCCTCTGTAGCAAATCTTTGACATTATTTATGGAACTTCTGGAGGAAAACAAAAAATAATTCTAGAACAATTTATTTACCAACAAAATAAATGAATGAAAAAATAAGAGAAAAGAAAATTTGCAGTAGTAGAGCCTTCTGATGGAGACCATTTCAGAGTTTTATAAGCCTATTTAGATAGCAAGAGGAAAAGAAATGTGTAGGAGTAAAAATAAGTCAGAGATTAACAAAGATTGACACATTTTTACCTACAATCGCAGAACTGAGACACTGAGTCATGAGAAAGGATGAATGAAAGATGTGTAATGATTTACAGGTCTCTTCACAAGAAATAAGAATCTCTTCCACTCAGAAGCTTTTTCTTTTTTCTTTTTNTATGGTGACTGTGTTATTTGTTTACTACCTGTGCATTCTTTATGTCTACATTACGTATCATTACTTATTTGATTTAAGGACAATCATCCCTGTTACGTGATGAAAAGTGTGATGACTGCTTCTAAGTCATTTGATAGACAATGCAGTTGAGGTCTTAATGAGAGTGGTTTTTTGTTCCATAACCTTAGTGGACAAGGACACACTTAAAACATCATTTCATTACGCAGAAGAAACCTACAACATGTGATGATGAAAGTTAAAATTCTGAGCTTTCTGAAAGCTAACTTTATCAGTTCATTTAGGATTGTACAGAACCTAGAATCTGCTTATTACTAGAGAGGTAGTAAGCAACAGCATCTCCAAATCCTGTTTTGATAATGACTCTCTCTATTTCGGGAGTAGAGAGGCTGTAACGATTTTATTTCTCATCCAAAAATCCTTGATGTTTTTGTATGCTGCCCATCTGCATGTCTCTAGAGTGTCCCTTTACCCAAAAGAGTTTTCTAGTACTTGCAGTGGACCACAACTGCTACGAAGAATAAGATTTTTTTCTTCAATTATCTGAGATTGTTACAATATTAGAATGAAACCCTGTAATTCCTTAGGTTTCCAAGTGTTTTCCCATATTTCAGGTGTGTGCACAAATCAGTAATTTTTAAGTAAACAACAATAACACTTAATAGATTTCACTTTCAATTTGAGATCTGATAGCTAATGATTAACTGAAGTCACTGTAATCTCATCAGCCTCAGCTTTCTTTATCATCATTGCTATTTATGTTTGCAACACAGACTTTTAAATTAATTTTAAGAAGACAGAAATAGATAGAAGTCCCCACTTTTCGAAATGCCTTCCTTAAACGATTGTGCCTTTCAGTTTTCAACTGGACTTGTGGGTAATTAAATCTACCATTGGATTGACACCTAGAAAGTGAATATCTGTTTTCTATAACAAACTGTTCTTAAGAGAAAGAAGTCAAACTAGTAAGTTTCCTAGAGAATAAAATGTCATGGTACACCCCAATCAATATTAATTCTAATGGACACAGTTCTGTGGTTAAAAGGGAAAACAGATTAAAATACAAACAGTAAAAACAGCCATCTCAATTCAATAACTTAAATATCTGAGTTAATTCAAAGATTACAGAGGGTCATTCTCAAAGCAGTAACAGATGAAATATGACAACTCAATAATACAACTGACAGAAAAAGAAATATACTGAAGCATTGCTGCTTTTAGATGCTATCTGTAAAGGGATAAAATTTAGAAGAAACAGATTTCCCCAGAGGATGATTCATCTCATCCTGTAGTATTCGGGATAGACACGTGCAAGTGCCTGTCTCTCTCAAATGGCAAAACAAATGCCTTTTAAGGTTATTGTAGAAGAGGCCACAGGTTCACATTTCTTAACTCTAGGTTTCCAATACACAGCTATCTAGTAATCTAGACACTTTCTATGAGCAACAGAGGGAAAAACACATACAATTATTCCCACTCCAGAGAACTACTAACCAAAATGTCGAAGAAGTACCAGACTGAAAAAGACACACATGAGAGAGAAAAACAAAAACAGTCCCAAATGCAATCCATAAGTATAATCACATTCACACTGGAAACAAAAAAATAATTAATTCATCCCGGAAAGTGAGGAACCAGGACCCAATTCATGAGACACAAGAATGGAAAACAGGATAAGAAACAGCTGTTAGAAATAAAAGAAACAATAGTCAAAATATCTAGTCTATGGAATGAACAATAAATAAGCACAAGTACTGATTAAAAATACAAAATAAAATGTTAATGCAAGATAAGCCTTTAAAACAAGCCAAAAAACCCAAACAAAACAACAAAAACAACAACAAAAGTAATTCCTGTAGCAGGCAATTCTATTACTTTGACATTACCAGTAGTGTCTCTCCTAGATTTTGAAAAACAGTATGGCATCTCAGCACATATAAAGGCAATAAAGGCATTTCAGCCACTAGTTACAGATTTATATAAGACTAAGAATGGCCATTTTTGTCAATGAGGCCTCTTAGACAACAGCGAAGCTCAGAATTTCTCCAGTATTAAAAATCTCAAATTCTTACTTCTTGGATCAGTATATTATTTACTTCTTTTATGTGTAGCTACTTTCTGATTGTACTGTATCTTTTGCTAATTCTTCAAGGATGGATTATATTTAAAGCAAGATTGCAAAAATTAGATTTCTAGTTTCTAACGTTCTACGCATATCCAAAGCTTTGGGTATATGTAAGGAAAGAAAATGTCTAGGATAGCAGATAGGCTAGGGAGGTGAGGAAGAAGAAGTATATGAAAAAGAGGGAGGTAATGGTTTAAAATGACACAGTCATGACAGTTTCTATTCCAAGTATATAAAGAAATTACAACAAGGCTTGGAAAGACTCCAGAGTCACAGTTTTCATTAGAATCCAAAGAACACCTTTCTTTCAGAGCTGATTTTGTCAACAGCAGTGGTGTGATTTTGCAAATGTGAACACACATTTAGATGAACATCCTTTCTATGTCTCATATGTCCACATAGAATTTTAAATAGAATTTTGAGTCCATCTTCAAATAATTTCTGGAGTACCTAAAATCTTTTACTTAACTTTCCTTTTGATTTCTGTAACCTTCTTTTTAATCCCTCGTATTTTAAATATAAAGCTAATTCATTATGTTGCATGTGATAGATTTGCGATGAACTGTGCAGTTTAGAAATTATTTAAAAATTTAGAAAGGAACAACTGCTTTTGAGTCCTGTTAAATCTACTATTTGATATTTTTGATTAGTTTAAGAAAAACAGTCACTAGAGATAACATGATTTTTGACCTAGTTGGTGACTGTAGTTTTTAGCTTTATAGCTGCAACATAATTCTAAATTCAGCCAAGTTGCTGGACTGAAATGCAGCGGAATATATATGTTACCCACACAACGCAGAAGTTGGAAAATCACTATCCTGTTTAGAGTACCATGAAACATCTTAATAGTTTGTCTATATCTTTAGCTAATAGCCTTCACTTCTGAACATGCTGAGGACTAGCCTATTGAAGTTAAACTGTGCACAGCTAAATATTTAATTATAAGTATCTTTGATAATTCTGTTAAAAAGAAGTATCAAACTGACACACACGCAAAAAAATAACTATCTACTTTCTGAAGAAGACGAATCATAACAGCTTTTTTTTTCTAAGATTTTTAATAATCTTCAAATTACATTAATTGAGGCAATCCTCAATCCCCAGGGATGCCATAAGACGAAAACAAAGCAAGATTGCTTATTTTTGTGTGTCTGGAAGACCTTCACATGTTTAATTGTGAATCAACATGTGAACATAATCAGCAGCTCAGGGAAACTTATTTGCTGCATTTCAAACCACTGATTTGAAGAAGGCATAAGGTACAGATCTGTTTCTCAGTAACAGAAAGATAGATTTAAGGCACTTTGATTAAGCTATTTTAAACTATTTTTAATTGCACTTCTCACCAATCTAAGACTCTGTGTTTTTTCTTGTACTACGGATTCCATTTGAGAACATAAATTTTATTTTTCCTTGAGCTCTGAGCTCTGATAAATAAACTCTCCTACATCTAAAGGCAAGAAGCAAATACTACTTTCATGTCATATTTATTTTTTCTAGTGTTAACACTGACTCATCACAATATGTCTCATGAGCTAGGATGCTCTATGAGGGAAAAAAAAAAAAAATCTTTAAGTATAATCCTGCCAGAATTTTGCTAATTTACAAAGGTAATTTACCTTACTAGTCGAAGTTAATTGTCTGGCATCACATACCTATACTTAGGATTATTCCTTCTATAAGCATTTATCCTGCAGTTAACAAAAGTGAAATGAATGCACATTTTACTCCTTAGTCACACAGTATTGAGGATTAATCTTTGTGCAGTTAACTCTAGATTTGATTATGCAGTAAAATTTTGTGATATCTGTGAACTTCATCATCTCAATTATATGTGAAGTTGTATTGGATGGCACAGCTCCCAACACAAATATGTCTGGGATCTTTGTGGTAAGCTTCTTTTATTGCAATTTTTTTTCTTTTTTAAATTAAATAACATAAAACCTACCATCACACCAACAACTTCCAATTCTTACCATCTAATCAAATATTAATCCTAATGCATTGTATTACATTTCCCTTAAAATATAACCTTTCATTAACTGTTGTTAATTTCATTCATAGGCTTGTTGAGCTCTCAGACTTCCCATTAAGCTCCACATTCCTCTTCGAAAGTTATATTGATTTTACTTCAAAATGTTAACCATATATCTCTGTTCTTTTTTTTAAACTCTACCAGATTTCATACTGTGGAAACTGGCCAATTGTTCATCATGGAAGTTTTTAGACATATTCATCATCTTCCATAACTTAACCTTTAGGTCAACATTTGTACTTCAAACACTTCATATCTAGGCTCTTTCAGAACTACACAGAAAAGACTGTCTCACCCTAGCAACTTGCTATGTTTCTGTTTATTGATTTTTTTTAACACCTGTTCTATAACTGCTTCCATTTTGACAAAGTTCCTTAGAGCCAAAGGAATGGTTCTCATGCAAGATGTCTCCAGTAACCTCAGTAACAAAACAACATACCGTAATATAACGTAACGACATAACATCATAACAAAGATAACATAACATCATAATTTACTTAGCTTGTCTGCAATGACATTTTCTTTGAATATCTTTTTGACCTTGAACTTCTGTTGACACTTCAACAAGTTTCCTAATTTTCTCATCTCTGAAAGAGTGTTTTAGGGGTTAGATTAGTTTCACATGTTGTAAAGTTGTTTCTCAAAACCCCATTGGCCACATTTTCTACTAACCTTATTTGAACATGATTTAATTTTCCTGGCATACTTATTTTAATTTGTATTAGATTCCTCGAGTGTGTTGTTTCACCATCTCTTCTAGTGGTACTTTTAGTTTTGCTTCTGATTGGTGAGATTCTAAATCGGTATTTCTACATGATTTCCAGGTCACCAGTAAATGACTTATCACTGTTCTCTTCAAATTCATTTCAATGAGCTTTCTCAGTTTGATATAGTTCCACATAAAAAAATAAAAAATTAGTTTTAGGTTTTCTCACATCCTTTCCTCCCAGGTTGTACAATTTGAGTGCATTAAAGGCAGTTTGGATACATTCTGAGCACATTATTGTCACATTTACTCTCATTGAGAAAATCTGCTCTGTTTTAGGTCAGCTGTTTCTCTAGTCACTTGATACTTTTAATGCTGAAATAAAAAGATGTTAATTGAATCACTAATATTTGAACTGAGGGTAATTAAAATATCACTGTAATGTTCTCTCACCTTCAGTTACTTATATGTGCTCCCAATTGTAACTCTAAATATAGCTTAATATCTGAATATATCTTTTACTAAAAATTAACCCATGAACCAAACCAGTGTATTTCCCAGCGTTCTACATAAGTAAAGCTTTAAACTATCAACTTAGTAATTGATTACAAAAACAATAGAAAAACACAAAATGAAGTGCATTACAGTAGGGAAGCAAATGTAGCCTAAATTCATAAGAATGAAACAACTTGGGCATTAGCTGGAGTATGCAAATGTGTGTTAGATAAATTTGTGATGCATTATATTAACTTCTGTTAGCAGACAGCTACTCTTCATTATATAAAAACCCATATATAATAAAAAGATTCCAGTGAATGCCTAAAAACTAGAAGTAAAGTTTTGTTTTGGAAGGTACTGTTCCTTCAAGAGAGTGTGACATCAGAAAAAAGCAGATGTGTATGCAGCTTCTGAGTGAAACATCAAGAACCATGAGATCTTAAAAGAGGCATCTGTCCTCTAAATTGGCCAATGACTTTATCAGGCTAGTCAACATGGATTCATCAAGGGGAAATCATGTTTGACCAACCTGGTAGCCTTCTATGATGGTATGACTGGCTGGGTAGATGAGGGGAGAGCAGTGGATGTTGTCTACCTTGACTTCAGCAAGACTTTGACACTGTCTCTCGCAATATTCTCATAGGTAAGCTCAGGAAGTGTGGGGTTGCACGAGGACACTATGAGATGGATCGAGAGCAGGTTGGATGCAGAGCTCAGAGGATTGTGATCCACGGTGCAAAGTCTGACTGGAGGTTGTAGTTAGTGGGGTTCCCCAGAGGTCAGTGTTAGATCCAGTCCTGTTCAACCTGTTCATCAATGACCTGGATTAAGACACTGAATGTACCCTCAGCAAGGCTAGTACCATACCAAACTGGGAGGAATGGCTGATACACCAGAAGGCTGTGCTGCCATTCAGTGAGACCTGGACAGGCTGGAGGATGGGGCAGTGAGGAATCTGATGAAATTCAACAATAACAAGTGTAGGGTCCTGTACCTGGGGAGGTATAACCCCAGGAACCAGTACAGATCAGGGGTTGACCTGCTGAAAAGCATATTGTGGAGGAGGACCTGCGAGTTTTGTTTGACAACATGTTGACCATGAGTCAGCAGTGTGTCCTTGTGGCTGAGAAGGCCAGTGGTATCCTGGGATGTATTAGGAAAAGTGTGACAAGCAGGTTGAGGGAGGTTATCCTCCCCCTCTACTCTGCCCTGGTAAGGTTGCGTCTGGAGAACTGCATCCAGTTCTGGGCTCCCCAGTTTAAGAAGGACAAGAAATTACTGGAGAGTGTCCAGTGGAGGTCTACAAAGATGATTAGGGGTCTGAAGCATCTTTCTTATGAGGAGAGACTGAGAGAGCTGGGTCTGTTCAGCCTGGAGAAGGCTGAGAGGGGATCTTACCAATGCCTATAAATATCTCAAGGGTGGGTCTCAAGAGGATGGGACCAGACTCTTGTCAGTGGTGCTCAACAATAGGATGAGGGGCAACAGGCACAGACTGAAGTGTAGGAGGTTCCACCTTAATGTGAGGAGAAACTTTACTTTGATGGTGACAGAGCACTGGAACAGGCTGCCCGGAGAGGCTGTGGAGTCTCTCTCCCTGGAGACATTCCAAACCTGCCTGGATGCATTCCTGTGTGATCTGCTTTGGGTGACCTTGCTTTAGCACATGAGCTGGACTAGATCATCTCCAGAGTTCCCTTCCAACCCCAGCCATTCTGCGATTCTGTGATTCTGTGATCTTGTGATCATTCATATAGTAGGTCAACTAACTGCTATATGTAGCCTAGCCAAGAAGGAAAAAAACCCTGAATTCCATTTTTAAAACAATGTGGCCTCTTAATTGCAGGTTTTTCTATTCCACAGAACCCTCCCTAGTCCCCATTGTGACAGTCAATGTGAAGTGACAAAACTTGTGCGAAGTATTAAATTTGAGTCTTATACATATAATCACCAACATATACCACCAAATAAACCTTCTTCCCGTTGAGTGGGTTACCATAGTCTAATTAGAGAAGAATGAGGATGATCAGACTGCTGCCCAAGGTTAAGTTAGAAACAAGTATATTTATCAGGTATAGCCAATGCAGATGACTGGATTAGTTTATTTAGCTCCAGCTATTAATTAATTGATTTACCTTGATTACTGACTGATACTACATAATCCTGTCCTACTTCAGTGTCTCACAGGCATTGGAAAATAAATATTTGCTTTGAATAAATGAATAAATAGTAGTAATTTTTGTTTTCCCTTGTAAGAACAGAATATCTTGCAGCCATGTTGTCTGTTCCAAAAAATCTTCAAAGAAAAATAGGTACCTACAATGTCTATATTTAATACAGAAACAAGGATATATTTACTTAAACATTACTTTAAAAGCTGTCTCTCCACCTGAAAACACAGGATGGTATAGCTTTTTTTTTTTTTTTTGAGGAATAATAACATTTTTCACTCTTCTCTTGGAAAATGTATGTATTCAAATCAAACAAACGTCAGTGTCTAATATTCTAAATGAAAATAAAAAATCACATACTTTATTCTGCATTTTCATCTGTACTTTCTATATACTTTTATTGACAAATAAATTAGAAAACATTTGCCAGTTAGTTTACATATATTATCATTACATGTTATTCTCAATAATACTAAAGCTCCCTGCTTTCCTTGCTTATTCATGATGTTTATTCAAACTAACAGTTACATGTGAGCAGATATGTTTAAAATTGTGGCTTGGATATACATGCTTGATTGCAGATACATTTTTGTAGTAATAAACAAAAAAATTAAACCTAAAAAAAAAAAAATCAACATTTACATAGCTTAAACTGTTTCTCCTCCTTTCTAAAATCTCCTTCATTAAACTAGGCTTCCAAAAATTTGCAGCAAAGTTAGTTTGACTTTGATGAAGTACTTGGTTTTATGGTGCACTCTATTTAACTAATTACTTAAGTACCTTGGAAACTAAGATTCTCTGGCAGCTGATTTTCATAATGTTTTTGTAACTAACTACTATTCTTCATTTCTTATGCTTTATTTACTATTACATTACACTAGTATTTCTTAAAGGAAAGCTTGGAAAAATTACATCCAGCACTTATTATTCGATGGACATTGTACAGCCATATTATAAATTCCAAATCTATGTGCAAAGGTTCAGACATTCAAAGCAATGCTTGTTGTGGGTATATCTATGTGTCTATTTTTAATTGTTTTCTAAGCTTTCTAGAATTATTAAACTTTGTTGTTCATTCTAGTAACATTTTTAAACTTCCTCCAATATGAAGAGAAGAACAGATTCAAGAAATGTCGAGATTTTAACTTAATCACATTTTCCAAAAACTGTGGGATTTTGTGGGAAAAATAAGCCCACTATCTCTAAGAAGTATATACTAATAAAAAAATGTCCATTCAGCCACTGCCAATTCTGCTAGGTGCAAGCTAGTTTTTATCTTCTTGGCTTTTTGACTTGATAGTTCTTGGTGTTCAATGTCTCCTTTCCATGGAGGAGAAGTAATGTGTTCATGCAGAAAAGTGTCTGCGGTGTAAGATTTAGAGGTTAAGGTATACTCAGACCCAGCTGCCTATTCTTCTACTTCCTCAGGAATATTCTAGCTACTAGATTTTCACACACACACACACGCACACACACACACACACACACACAAAAAGTAACCCTTCAACCCCTCCAAAATAGTTTGTTGTATGCTTCAATCTCAAGCAGTATTTCTTCCACACAGCGTATTCAAATATTTCACCGTGTCTAGTATTCCTTTGTTGCTGCTCTAAGTCATGCCCTGCTGAACATGCAAGCACAGTAAATCCTGTTTGCACAGTCCAGATGCAAACAGAAAAATACATCTTCTTAACAAGTTATTTGAATCTCTTTTGGTGATCTTTCAAGAAATCTCTCTTTCTCCACTGATTGTATTGGGAGGAAAGCTTAGAATGGTAAAGCACTGGGCATATATTTGAAAAAACAGGCAGTGGAAGCTTGGGAAACAAAAATTTATTATTCAGAAGATATTTCAGTCACAATAAAATAAATACTTTATATTTTCTTCAGAAGTCCCTCAATTGCCTTTTCAAGTCTAGTCTTAAGAACTAACTTTTCAGAGTCTGTAGCATTTGAGTAGCATTTTAAATATTCAAAGCAGAATCCTACTTGATTTCATTTCTACTGCTAATTACCCATGTTTATGTGAGTCTACAAAATACATGTCATATTCTGGGCAGAAAGAAAATGATAAACACTTTGTAAGTAACCAACATATTACAACGTTAAGTAAAGCATGCTACTTAATGGTTAAACTGAACATTACTATAGAATTATTAAACACAGATAAACACAGATTCTCATTTACAGTAATGTTCAGAGTCATTACCTGCCAGAGCACTCTGTGCCTTCTGCAATTGCCTGACTCATTTGTTACACCAATTCAAACCTTGAAATAGATTAAATAGTGGCCCTTCGTATGGTTACTTCACACGTAAGTCACTCTTTATTATCACTTGATCAAAACAAAAAAAACTGATGCTCTCTCCCAGTCACAGTAGTATATAAGATCACAGCTGAAGATGTTACAAGCACACCATCACCTTAATTCTGTCATTGACTAACTTTTTAGTGTTAGATTTTTCAGCCTCTTTTTTAAATGTAAATACATCAGTTTGTTATGTATAATAGTAATAAATAATATTATCTAATAATAAATATAATAAATATAATTTTTATTATTTTAAAGGACAAATTTTCCCTCTTTACACACTTCATCTTGCCTCTCATGTCATTTCATTCTTCACAAATTTAAACACAAAGTTATGCAAACTTAATAGAGTAACAGGTTACATTGCACAGTACCATAAACAGCCACTCCAGGAGGCTATGGCTCTTTTTTTTTTTTTTTACTACTGATTTTACAGATTTTATTTATAAATATTTAAGGAAATTATTGATTAGTTTTAAAATAAAAGCATCAGTCTTGTCTTCTTGTTTTGTGATGTAAATGTCATGAAGTTGAATTCTTCACCTACTCAAAGATGTTGTGCAAGCATAACGTTGCATGATAGATGTGCAAAACATAAGAAAAATAACAGTTATATCTTGCATGAATGCTTATTCAAGAAAGGTTTCTGAAGTAGACAGTGAAGAAATCTATTCAGAACAACTCCTAGATACTGAAAATCCAAGAGCAGGTGGCACATCTTGTTCATCTGTCCATGACAATTAAAGAATCTCATTCTGTAATATCATTTAGCTAATCATAATCCGAACATAAAATTAGTAGGGATAAATTTATTTTAAATGAAAGTGTTGTGCTTCAAGAAGAGATAAATGGATGACTACAATTGCAGCATCACCTATGCCGCCTTTTCCATGTGTTTTAATACCTTTAGTACTTTTACTACCTTAGTGGAATGCCAACAAAGCTAGGTCTTTCATTGTCAGTTTCTGTCAGAGGCCCTTTCCTAACGTGAGAAAGATAGATATTCAACTTCTGAGAATTAATTTCAGATTCTGCAAGAATTCTTCTTTAGTGATTATATGCCACCCTGGCTTTGTATCTTCACTGTATCTCTGCTTCTCTTCTGCTATCTCATTCAATTCTCTGTCAGCTCCAAAATATGAAAACAATGTGTTCACTGCAGACTTAATTCTCTGCCACAGATGCATTATTTTAAAGCAAATTAATCATATTGAAAGCCTCTTGCCAAGAACAGGCACATAAAACACAAGAAATAATTAAAAGGTACTTATGTATAACTAGTTTTAAAGAAACAAACAAAAAAAATTGGTAACTGTAGCCAACCCAAAATACAACTACTACTATTCATCTACAGTATTCCTGTAATAATGTCTGACACTGATCTCAGTTAGATGTGCATGTGATCTGCTCTATTAGAAACAAGCTTTTTTTGTCTAGAAATATATTTTGTTTGATTTCTTTTTTAATAAATATGATGATGTTAAATACCACAGATAGAAGTTAATCAATGTTAGGCTTATGACAACTGGATTGTGCCTTTTAAAATCTGCTTTTCAATTACTTAAATATGATAGTTGAAGATTTGGGAATATTATCAAGCATTCTACATTTGTACACCAGAAAATGCAAAATAGGACAAAAAATATTAATGAAAGTTCCAGCTACTTTGATCAAAATCTTCACATTCAAAATATTATAAACACAAACAGAAGCCTTCATTCTTACATGTATGAAATGGACCTTCACAAGCCAGTTGTATCTGTTCTTTTAACATACTTGAGCATTTTTCAGAAATATAAATTAGATTGCCTAGAAATTAAACCTTGTCTTTACCTACCTATCCTAAATGAAAATAGTCAAGAAAGTATTTTAGTCTAATGTACCTTAATCTTTTATCTTCTTCTATGACAAGAACATTTTCAATTCTGTATACTATTGTCAACAATGAAGAAAATGATACTTTTCATTTTTTTTCTTGCAATTTGTAATAGTACTTAGTCTGACTATGATTTATTACGTAAACAGCTGGCTGAGTTGTTTACATCATACATACATGATTTCAAAAGACCACACTGCTATGCAGTAGCCACAGAAGAATCGAAGACTCAATATGTAAAGAGTTCATAAAAATGAGACCTATAAAGCCGCTGATTAAATAACCAATATTGAATGATTGATGAAAAAGCTGTCAATATTTAAGGTATTACAAAATAATACATAGTAAGATTACATGCAGTCATCCATCCTAAAACTTTTCAGATATAAACCTGATCTGAGCTATCTCAAATTGCTGTGACAATGTTAATACAGATATAAAGAAACAACAAAATTATGCAGAAAAGTAGGATTTACCACAAAGAACAGGTACTTCCTCTGACATTGCAGAGGTTCTTAGGGATGTGGTTTAGTGCTAGAGTTAGCTTAGGTTATGGCGGACTTGATGATCCTGAGGGTCTCTTCCGACCTAAATGATTCTGTGATTTTTATGATGGGCCTGAAGAAACCCCTTTTCCCAGCTCCTACTAATGTGAATTATCCTTCAGGTCATACGACAGAGGAGCAGACATGTAGTTCAAGATCATCTCTCCTTCCTCACAATTCATATGCATATGGATTTTAGTATGGTCTTTAATCACTAAACCACCACGGCTATAGTATATAATTGTGTACATAAGACTAGGAAGACTAGTTTTCTTGTCGCAGTCATAAGCAAGAATGTTTCTGTTGCTCTTAAATATCATGGTATGGCATTGTTCTGTGAGCAATCCCAGGACATTCTGGTTTTCTTTTAAACAAAAGACAAACAGTACATATGAATATTCTGAATACTGATATTTTGTTGTCAAGAGAAAGAGAATAAATCTGAGGCAGTTCATGACAATATTTGAGATTGTTAGAAATATCTTTCAGATGGAGATATTTTGAAGTCTGGATTCAAATATTTCCAAGGATTAAACGATATACTATAATGAAACATAGCAAAATTTTTCAGTGATCCATAAACTATTTTTTCAAGTGTCATAAATGTGATTTCCCATCACATGGCTTTTTGTTATTCTGTAAACTATTGTTGCTTGCTACCAAAAATTTAAATTTAACTATAGCTGGTGAAGCTAAGAGAAATCATTATTCATCATCTCTGTCATGGTAATATTGTATCTGCATATGTTAATTACATCCTGTTCTTAACATCCACCATGAAATGCCAAATAGCTTAGCATATTAGCCTGGATAATCTTTGCATGTGTTCATAAAATAATGAAGCCAATGAGTTGGTTCACTTCCCACACCCATTAGAGAGGCTCAAGGTCATTTTAAATCATTATTTCAACCAAATGCAAGTCATGCCTAATGCACATAAGACTAGGCCATAAAAAATATTTGGGGCATAAAGGCACAATCACAAAAACATCAGCTTTATTCACTGAACAGATTTTGGAAAACTGATCCTCTATGATACTGAAAGCCTCTGCTCAGCTTTTATCTCACTCCAAAATAATCAGTTATTGACTTTCAGGGTCTATGGATGCTCATATTTCCTAGTTTTGCACATTCCCAGGAAAGCAAGTTTTGACAGTCTGGGCAATTAATCAGCCAGTTCATGCTGAAGCCTGACCAGACCCAGAACATTAGTGTTCCTCAACAAAGATTTCCTACGGGTCTTGATGTGCCAGACATTTTCAAAAAATGCTTAAAGCCATTCCAAATGTTTGCCCTTCCAATGTAATTAAGCCATAGCCTTCATTTTCTTTTGAATTTGGAATGGAGAATGTATTTTTGCTCACATTTTATCTAAAAGGCTACACTTTAGAACAAAGCCCATAACTCCTTCCTTTACATGGGCCATCCAAACTCACCTACTGTCTCTCAGGAGTGTGCCTTAAGTTATGCCAAGTTATTCTGAATGGGTATAGAAATGGTACTCTATCCTCCTCTGTTGAGATCGTACTATTCAGTGAAAATATTCATATTAATTGCAACAAGAATTTAGGGGACTTGGACCCCTGTATCAGTTTTACTCTCATGCTGTCCATGTTATTTATCTAATCATTTTCTTCATGGAAGTGATCAAATATTACTGACACAAATTCTCTTAGAAGAGAAAAAGCTTTTCTACGTTCTTTGAATTATATTATTTAAAAAACCAATTCTATACATTGTAAAGCATGTCCCTTGAGTCCAGAGAGCCATCTGGAGTGTTGAAAGTTCTCCCTGCCTCTTCTCTGACCTACTTAGCTCTAAACATGAACAAAATGAGAATACTCATTAGTAATATTTCTCTTTTCCATATTCTGAGATGCCTCACTACCCTTATAAAGTTGTATGGCTAAATGAGGCTCAAAAGAATTTAACAGAAGAATATGGATTCTAAATTGATATTAAAAATATAAAAGTATAGGGAGAATGGTAACTTTTAAATTTTTTTTTTACTTCATACCTAAAGCATCAAAATATAACAAGTATAAAGGGACTTCAGGTTCTCATCTATTTTTTTTCTTAAAAATAAATTGAAAAATTGAAAAAAAATACATATACTGAGGTGTACTGTATAATGTATTGCACTATAACCCTGTCAGTTTCAATGTAGTTTAAAAAAATATAACTGCCAAAACACAGGAATCTCGTTTCTCTATTAAGCAATTTTTTTTTTAATGTAGGTAAGACTGGTGGTCAGGAGGTAAAATTAAGCTCTCAAACTTTTTCTGGTAGGTCCATGTAATTGAAAGCTAATCAGTTCATATTGTCTTTCTCACAGCTATATAAATGTTCTGTTTTTCTTGAGACAAATCCTGCAAAAGTGGAAAGCATTGATTATATGGTAAAAATTTAATATATCATAACAACATATCTACAAACCTCCGTCAACTCTGAACTGGAGGAAAAAGCAATATAAGAAAAACATGTGAAAACTGCAAAGTTACAGCATTTTTATGGAGCGTGCTTTGTGACATCACATCCTAAAGAAGCATGGGTTTTGCTATCTTTGAAATAAGGCCTTGAACACGCAGGAAAAAAAAATGGTCTGGTTAGAATCAGTGACAGATATGCCCTACCCCCTTCATTATGAGACACTTTTTCTTTTCCTTTTATAAATGTGCCAGTCCTTCTAAGCAAAACACTCTCTCTTTAGTGAATGTTAAAATAGCACTGGAAGATTTCTAAGTGGATTATAAGTGGCATGAATAGACACAATTGTTGCATCATTGATAAAGAAATTCTTTATCTTTCATTACCCATGAAAAAGACCTTCCAAAGAAGGAAACCGTTCCCCTTTTATACACAACTTTCCTCGCCGACTCCTCTCTAGAAAACAGGATTCATATCTCATTTTAAGATGAGGAAAAAATTTTTGAGTTCCATTGCATGAAGTCTACATGTTTGAATGCATTTCCAAAAGTTTTCTAGAGCCAGTTTTCCAGGTTGCTGCCACTCAAGTTTAGTGTTCAGTGCGATGGTAGTTTTGGTGGATAATGAAAGTACTGAAGTTCTTTATATTCTTATAGTATTAGTTACTCTTTATACCTGACAATTTATATTATATATATTTTTTTTTTCTGTTTTGCTGGTACTCCACCATCCACTTTCCAATAGAAATTTAACTACACAACAAATCCATATTCTACTTGAATTAAATATATTCAAACTCAAAATGTATTTAACAGGTTTTTTGTCTTCAAGTTATGAAAAACAATTGAAATTAACATGATAATGAGGAGATTTTATTTCAACTTATAAAGCAAATGCTAATTTTACAATTTGGCATTTTGTGTTGTTTATTAATATCTGGCTAGATGGAGAGGTTTTGTGCTTAGTCTTACAGAATATATGAAAATAATATTTTTCCTTCTGAAGTGGCTATCGTTGATAAGAATTAACATCAAATCAGTAAAATAAAAATTGAATCTCTTCTTAGAGTTCAGATGCTTGAGACAGTCAGTGGTAACATAACTAAAGTTAGGAGAATCCTGAAATAAGTGGAGTTCTTCATAAAAGTTTGAATGTTTGGATCTTTGGTGCACTTCAAGGCTGAATTTTTTTAGAGACCACATGTCTAACAGATTAAATGATGTAATGTATATACAAAATATTTCATCTATGTGGTTTTAAAGCCATTAATAAGAACAAGAAACAAACACATATTGTGACATCCAGAGTATACTTAACACTATTTAACTATATATATGGTATATATCTCTATACTCTGTTGTAAATTTGCTAATTCACGAATATGGGTCGGCAAAGAGGACATTACTATTAACCTTTACTTGCAAAAATAACTCATAGCACTATTTAGCTAATGTTATTAAAAACTTGAAACGATGTTTATCCTGAGTTATTAAATATGTTATTTTTTATTAAACATATCATTGAAAAAGGCTTTGTCCTGAAAGAGAAGTTTATTAAAATTGCTGCTTCTAATTTTGTACCTGTTTCTTCCATGTGACGAAGGAAGAATAATAAAACCAGCAACTATAATAAATGAAAAACTTCTCTTACCATGACAACTGGGCAGGGCTCTGTTCCATCCAGGTCTTCCATCATCTCCCATGATGCATGTTAGCGTAGAATATCCTTGAAGAACATAACCTGCATCGCAGTAATATGTGACAGTTGACCCCAGTTTATAATCCATTCCAAGCCTTGTTCCATTCATTATATTTCCAGGATCAAAGCAAGACTCACGAAGCTTCGCTACAGAGGAAACAAATGCAAACATAATTCTGAATATAATCTAAACCATTACATTTTAGGTCTTCTTTGAGCACCCTGTAGACACATGAAGTTTTAAACGAAATGTTCTCTCTCCTTTATTTTGAAGACTGTCCAAATTGCTATATAGTGACCAAAACTATGTCTCCAGTGTTACTCTTAGACAATTCCTATGGAGGTACATTATGAGAACTATTTTTCCAGAGTTCATTGTGACCAATGACGTCATTATGTAGTTAGATGAAGTTAGATCAATGAACAATGTCCCAGTAGATTAGATCAATGCTAGTTTTAAAATCTGTGGTCTGAAAAATGGTAAGTGGAGGAAATCAATGTAAGTAGTTTGTTACAAGTAAGAAGTATGCAAACAAGAATTTCTTCAGAGTTAATACCTGTGCATATGATGCATATGATGTACCGGGGTTTTTTTGGTTTTGCTTTTTTGGTTGGTTGGTTGGTTGTTTTTTTCTCTTACTGGAGGACAAAACACGAAAATATTCCTTAACTTTTTATCCTTTTTTTGCTATTTATAGTGATTTGTTTCAAAATATTGAAATAAATTCAAACATATGCATATGCTCTTATCTTTCCTTTCCCCACCCTTCTATAATGTGAATATCAGTGTGTTTAATATCCAAGACATAACACACTGCACAAAAATAACCACTCAGCACTTCTAATTAACAACATTACTATGAAGAAGGGGAGAAAAGGTCAAGATTTTAGAAAAAAAAATTGCGATGTTTTTCCATTAAGGAAAAAAACTGTAAAATGTATTAGGGAATGGTAGAAGCTGGAATGAAACAGATGATTTTGTGCTAAGCAGGATAGAGTTTGGAGTAATTTATTTTATCAAGCAGAAGACAGAAAATTCTGATTTTCTTCTTTACCATTTAATAGTGTTGTGAAGAAGATCAATGGAGAACACTTAATCAATTTCTGCAAGATCAGTGACAACTTTCTAATATGTCAAAGAGGTGGTTTTTTACCAGGCATATTTGCACTGTGGAACTTTCTGCTACAGGTAGGTATGGTTGCCAAAAGACTATATGAGCTTTGAAATAACGCATGACCATTTAAAATCTCTAAATACAAAGACATTTCATTCAATTCTGGCAGTCCCCAAGATGAAGTTTCTGAAAATGTACAGATAATAGGGAGAAATTATTATATATCTGACTTTTCTATAATTTAGTCACATATCAGCTATTGGTTACTTCTACAGACAAGAAAATGAATGGATAAGCTAATGATTGTTGCTTTGATCCCCTACGGCTGTTTTTAGGTTGCAGTATTTCTGAGGAGAAGAAGACACATCACAAAACCATTAATGTACATTTACAATTGAAGATGGAACACAGAATGTTTTTTTTGAAATTTCAGCTTCGCGTCTTCCAAAAGACTGTGAAGGTGTAATGTGATTAACAATGTATAAGGATTTGCATATCTAATCTACAGAGTATGCTTCTTATATGAAGAGCAGTAAAATAACAAGTAATAATTACATCACATAGTTAATTATTAAGAACAGGGATTTGGTAATCACATTGATTAATATAGGTAGTTGTAGTGTGATGCCTGTTACAGCTGTCTCTCATTCTGAATGGCAAGGCTTCAAATTACAGTGTGACATTGAAAAAGAATGCTAAAACTTTTGCAACACTCCTATTCAAAAATTTGGGTTGACAATCAAAAGTTAAAACATACAAGTCTGTGAGATGTCACATAGATATTAATAATTACTATGTAAGCCACACTGTCACTTGAGAAATCTGGCAGACTTTAGGGCAAACTGAAAATTATTTCAAGTCAGAATTCTAACATTAAAAAAAAAAAAAAGAAAGAAAAAAAAGATCATTTAATTTAGGATTATAACTAACATTTTTACAATATCAAGAAAACATTTTTTCTTCTTGCTGAACTAGTATAGATTTGAACTGATAGACAACTGATATTGTGAGATCACCATTCTTATGATAAGAAATCCATGTTTCATAATTCTAGAAGGTTTCAGATTTTTTGAGAAAGTAGAGATTAGTATTACATGAGAAATTAAAGAGAGAGAAAGATAAAATAATCTATTGTGTCTGGTATGTAAATAAAAAACTGAGGGAAGACATGATCTGTCACAGCACACGTTTTCTCTAGGGAAAAATTACAGCCCTGTAATTTTCTTTTCCCCAAAGGTGTGACAGACTCCTGAAGTTGCTGACTAAACAGCAACAATGTTACTATAGAAATACAGTTCCCTAAAAACTATTCTAAAAAAAAAAAAAAAAAAAAAAAAAAAAAAAAAAAAAAAAAAAAAAAAAAAAAAAAAAAAAAAAAAAATAAAAAAAAAAAAGCCTGAAATACTTGGCACTTTCAAACTACTACTGCAAATCTGAGTAGCTGCTAAGTGAACTTGTAGAGAAAGTCGGTACACTACACTACAATATATGAAGAATGATGTCAAATGTGGCAAAAAGATTCACCAGGTCTAGCTGAGAAACAGCAAAAAAAGAGTAAATAAGAAGACTGTATTATCAAATTTATAAAAGTAAAATAGAAGTACTCCTAGGAGCCAGGAGTAAAAGTCCTTCACCATCAACGTCATATTGTTCCAGCTGAAGAACTCAAGACATTGATGGCCCCTATAGCCCTTTAGCTATCATTCCAAGAATACTAGTGTCATTAAGCTGTAAACACAAAAGGGTGAGGCTAGCAGAACATCACAGAAAATGTTGGAGAATGTGTGCAATACAATTTTAGCTGTATTATTATGAAGGCTTTTTTCAGTAGTAGTATTTTTTAAATTATTTTCTGTAATAATTAGGTATGGAGTAAAAGTAATTGTTTCATTAGACAGGTAAGATTTGAGTTACAGTAACATCATATTATTGGCTGTGCATACTAGGTGCATTAGACTTTTTTAATAAAAAAGATAAACAATTTTATTTACCTTTGTACTCTAGGTGGAATCCAGTAAAACTAACAGATCCATCACTCCGAAAAGCCAGATGCATGGTATTTGAACTGCTTTCTATCCTCTCTGGCAGCTTGCTGTCTTGAAAGCTCCCAATCAGTGGGCTATTACCATCTGGCCCATCATAGATATAAAGAAAATCGTAATTTGGTTCTATACTGAAACTGTAGAACAAAAAGGAGAAATATTAGATAGAATATGCTTTGCCTAACATTTGCACTCTTATTAGCTTAAATAAGTTTTATCATCACTGTTTTTGTAAAAAGAACACCCCCCCCCCCCCCAACAACAACCAAACTCCATTGTCAGAATAGTGGTTTGCAGTTTTTTCTTAGAAAACAACAGAAATATTACATTTATTGGTTCTCTGGTTAGAACTATTCTTTTGCTGCTAGCCAGAAAAAAAAAAAAAGTTGACTTTTTTTTTAAAAACATATAAAATATTAATAACAATATTTCTAAAGCTTTAGAGAATTAAACAACATAGATCTACTGGAACCCTTCGCAGAAATGTTTTATGGTAAAATAGAGTCAGTTGCTGAATAGAGTGTACACAGCTTCCAGTCAGACTGAACACTTTCACATAACAGGGGATGATCTTTCAGGAAACCTAAGAGCAAAAAGCATTTTACCTCTAATCAGCTTAAATGAAAAGGTACAGTACTGAAACCTCATATTTTCTTTTGAACTTAATTTTAGATAACTTTTTTAAATTAAATTGATTTGGTTAATTATGTAACTGCTAATTAATTACTTAATTTCAAACTGAATTTTAGTTAAAGGCAAAGAGTTAATAAAATTTATTTATAAAATCATCCTTGTACCAAAAAAAAAGTTTAAAAAACTTTTAAAAACTGCTCCGATGGGGGGATTGGACTAGATGATCTTTCGAGGTCCCTTCCAATCCCTAACATTATGTGAATCTGGGAATGAAAAATCTAGCCACATGAATTATTTTTTCTCTACTTGACAGTATCTCTTGATTAAAATAAATAAAGGCATTGAAGACCTGATACAACTCCTTCAGGGAAAATATTTTTTAAATTTTGGATTATTTCCAAAACATTTCCTTGCAAAAGAAATGCAAAAGTCATATGTCAGCTCAACAGCTTTGATTTTTAAAGTGCGCTAGTTTGTGTCTGAATTTAAAAGGGTTAGTTGGAGTAAGCCCACTCAAAAGCATATTTAACAGTACTCATGGGAGTATCCAGAGTTTGGTCTACCCAGAAAGGGCTTTTTCTCACTCTGGAACAGTCTGTATTCTAGGTGAGGCAAGTCTCAGTAAGTATGCAACCTGATATGACCAAGACGAAGATTGTCAGCTTCTGTGAAGAATCATAACAACTGTCCAGATTTTAAGAACAACTTCACAATACTTTGGATCTATAAACTGTTAATATACTGTACTGAGTCACATTGTAAAATATTGTTTTTATTATAAGATGATGGATCTCCTGTATCTACATGTACAATATGAAGAGCAAAATATTCTTAAATTTTGAGATAATATTTCAGAAAACAGAAAAATTATATGTGCTATGGCACAGTACAAAGTTCCTTGGCAACTTAAAGCATTCTGAAATCATCAAGAAAACAGTTAACTTTTTAATTCTGTAAATATAACTGAGTGTTTGGAAGAAATTCTTCAAAACACATACTATATCACTGAGCACCAAGAATAAACTGTATAACCTACATCACTACACAAGTCCTCACATTATCACTGATCAGAATAATAAAGTCAATATTATACAACATATAGCATAAGAAGGACTTAAATTTCATGGCACATTACAGTTGCTATATTTAACTTTTCTGTGACATCATCATATGCTCCAGTTGGAATCCATATTTTTCACAAATAATACATATATTAATTTACTTTATGGGTTATATACAGTGCAGACAGCAGAAATTCCTCTGTAGATTCTATTAAGATCAATTTCATTTTGAGTTGTGATAAAAGAAAATACTAAAATTATTCCATTTAATAACCAGAACAAAAAGAAGTTTTTTGTTGAAGCATCCTGAAATGATATGAATTAATAAAACTACATTTAAAGAATACTTCTGAAATTCTGGTTAAATCGCAGGTGAGTGTCTCAAACAAAATACGATTAATCAATATGCTTCATCACTAAAGATCATCCTCTTGGACTGGAGAATTCAATGTGTTACTCCATGCTGCCTTCTCAGGAAGAGAATCTCGGCAAATTGAGCAGCAACTACTTCCACATTAGTAGATGTAAACTGAGAGTGCTCTTAACTGAACCAGAGCAATGAGGTCCCAAGCTTCACCTCTAATGTCTTTTCTGTGACTGCTAACAAAGACAAGAATTACAAATCCATTTGATAGTTATGCTAAGTATACATATGCTACCCTACAAAGCTCTGAACAACTGCCAATAATAAAGTTACAAACAGGACTTTAAAAATTATGAGCAAGTAGCAGTTTACCTGATAAATGCTAGTGATATAACATAATCATTATTAACAGTGATAGTCCAGTCACAATCTCTGCTGTGGGGATAAGGATGAGGGAAGTTTGGTGAAAGTATAAAACCTGATGAGCCAGTCAAGTTTCCTCCACAGGGAGCTGTGAATAAAAAGAAATTGGAATTGAGAAGGTAAGAGAAAATGAAGCAAGTACCAGCAATCTGTTCACTGACATTTTACGTCCTCTAAAGGTTAAACAAGAAAAAAGTGAAGTATTTACAAAGCTTTAACAGAAATACAAAATGTATTCACATTTCTCCTTAGACAAATGTTAATACTACTAAGTGAAGCACTTGTTTTTGATCTGTGTGTCCTTTTATTTGCTTGCACAATGTCGTGTTAAGGTTTTTCTGAAAATACTGTGAACTTGATAAATGCTCTGGCTGCAGACACAAAAAACACCCCTTGACTGGATAGGCTTTTCATTTTCTACTGCTTACTAAAGTCATTCTAAAAAAAAAGCTTAGGTTATGAAATATCATTTGCTTACACTGATCATGCAAGTACCTGCATTTTCAGCAGACAGCACTGATGGGTAATTCAGATCAAGACTGATATAATATAAATTCAACGAAAAACATAATAGTAATTGCAGCTTTCAAACTCAGAGATAAATAAAATATCTTTCAAGTACATGCAGAATAAAACAAACACCGTTCTCTGTGTGATTTTGAGGTTCTTAAATGCTGTGTGTTTGTGCTCCAGAAACCCAAATACTGAAAAGAACTCATGTCTTCTGTACCAGAGATCCTGTGAGCTCAAAGGTTACCTAAATAATTTATAGAATCATAGAATCATTTAGGTTGGAAAAGGTCCTTAAGATAATCAAGTCTGACTGTAAATCTGACACGACCAAGTCCACCATTAAACCATGCCCCTAAGCACCACATTTATACATCTTTCAAATACCTCCAGGGATGCTGACTCAACCACTAACCCGGACAGCCTGTTCCAGTGCTCAACAATCTTTTTAGTGAAGAAATTTTTCCTAATATCCTATTCAAACCTCCCTTGGTGCAACCAGGCCATTTCCTCTTGTCCTATGACTTACCACTTGGGAGAAGATAACAACAGCTTCCATGATACAACCTCCTCTCAGGTAGTCATAGACAGCGACAAGGTCTCCCCTCAGCCTCATTTTCTCCAGGCTAAACAGGCCTAGTTCCCTCAACCACTTCTCGTAAGACTTGTGCTGCAGGACCCTCACCAGCTTCGTCACCCTCCTCTGCACTCTCTCTAGTACTTCAATGTCTTTCTTATGATGAGGGGCCCAAAACTGAACACAGGATTCAAGGTGTGGCATCACTCGTGCCAAGTACAGGGGGATGAACCCTTCTCTAGTCCTGCTGGCTACACTATTCCTGATACAATCCAGGATGCTATTGGCTTTCTTGGCTACCCGAGCACACTGCTGGCTCATATTCAGCTAGGTGTTGACCAACGCTCCAGGTCCTTTTCCACCAGGCAACTTTCTAGCCACTCTTCCCCAAGCCTATATCATTGCATGGGGTTGTTGTGACCCAAGTGCAGGACCCAGCACCTGGCCTTGGTAAACCTCGTAGAATTTCCTTCATCCATAGATCCAGCCTGTTCAGATCCACCTGTAGAGCCTTCCTACCCTTAAGATCAACATTCCCATCCAACTTGGTGTTGTCCGCAAACTTATTGAGGGTGCACTTGATCCCCTCATCCAGATTTTTGATAAAGGTATTAAAAAGAACTGGCCCAAATACTAGGCAGAGGGAACACTATTTTTGACAAGCTGCCAACTGGTTTTAACTCCATTCACCAAAACTCTTTGGGCCCAGCCATCCAGCCAGTTTTTTACCTGGTGAAGAATACACCTATCCAAGCCACAAGTAGCCAGTTTCTCCAGGAGAATGCTGTGGGAAATGGTGTCAAAGGCTTTACTGAAGTCTAGGTAGACAACATCCACAGCCTTCCCCTCATCCAGCAAGCAGGTCACCTTTTCATACAGGGAAATCAGGTTAGTCATGCTGGACCTGCCTTTGAAAAACCTATGCTGACTGGGCCTGATCACCTGGTTGTCCTGTACGTGTCATGTGCTGGCACTCCGGATGATCTGTACGGATCAATATGATATGTACAATGTATTGGATCTGGCTGAGATGCAACTAATTTTCTCCACAGCGGTTGTGCTCATAGTGCTTGTGCACTTGGTATCCAGAAAGGTGTTAATAACACACTGGTGTTTTGGCTACTGCTGAGCAATGATCGCATAGCATCAAGGCTCTCTCTGCAACATCCCCTCCTCACCAGTAGACTGGGGGTGGGCAAGATCTTGGGAGGGGACATAGTCAGAAAATCTGATCCAAACTGACTAAAGTGCTATTCCATGCCATATAAAAGCTAACAGAAAGTAGAAAGGGGGTGGCATGCATTATTATGAAGTTGGTCTTCTGGAGCAATTGCTATGCATAATGAAGCCCTACTTCCTGGAAAGTAGCTGGACATGGCCTGCTGATGGGAGGTAGAGAATAAATCTTTCATTTTCCTTTTCTTCTTTGTGTGGCCTTTGCTTTTGCTTTATCGAACTACCTTTACGTTGACCCATGAGTTTATCTTATTTTCTACCTCCCATCCTGCTGAGGGGGGGAATGATAGAGCTACTTGGTGGGCATGTCAACCCACCACATACAGATGTAAATTAACAGAGTGGGAAATTATGCAGTATTTTCTAATGTCATGAGAAATAAATCACAAGTCCATTTAGAATTCAAGCATGCTACTAGGAAACTTAAGATTAATGTATCCACACATGAATATAGTCTTTCTACATCTTAGATATTTTTCTTATGTTTAAAGGGAGCAATAAATAGATAAATTACATTAAAAAAAAAAAAACAAACTACAAAGAAACAAAGAATTCCAAAAAATAAAATTAGAATCTTCCATTATATTTTTTTTCTATAAGTGGCAACAAATTCCAAAATCACAATTTGTGTAAAAACAGTTGGAGGCTCAAATACCACCTTGTTCTAGCAACGCATATATTTTAGTCAATTGTACTACTACATGCATATAATATTTTTTCCAGACCTAGTACAATTTTTTTGATTCTCTTAACAATCACCAAATACAAATTTTATCATTATAGCATTTTCTCAGAGGTTTTCAGTTGCTACAAAAAGTTTCATTAGCTACAAGAGAAGAGGCCGGAGAAGTTCATTTTAATACATAACATTTACTTATTTTTAAAACACGCATAATAATGCAATTTCTCTATCTTCAAAAGGTTAAAGTGAGTACTGTTTCTAATCAGAAGAATCTTTTTATTTAATGTGTTTTGTTACAGTTTTTAAACAAAATAAGATTAAATTATTGAAAATCAATATACTTCCTTTAACTATAAAAGAGGTCACTGTAACCTTCTATCTTGCTGAACTAATTGTTTGTGCTAAAGAGTCTTGAACTGTGAGGTTGTATGGAATGAAAAGGCTGCTCCTCACCTGGAAACAGTGTTCTTCATTATAACCCAGCACATTCATACTCTTGAAGTACTTTAATGGTTCAGGCTGCACTATCTGTGTATCTCAAGAATGAAAACGTAGAGTACCAAGGAGGATGTTAAAGTTATTCACTGTAACCAAACTTCACTGCAATGACCTCTAAACTGCATTAGTCTGATGATATTTTTATGAGACACCCTGAACTGCCATATGATGATACAAAGATGCTAACTCTGGCTGTTATGTCCTTGTTCCAGATTACTTCCTGCCAGTGTCTGCATTCATGATACTTTCTTGATCTGGTTTTGATTTAGTTCAGTTATCTGTTAAGTTCATTGATATAATATTTGCAGATTAGTAGCTTCTTTCTTATCTACTCTTTAATTTGCACACAATAGCAGTTACTTTTCCTGTTACAGGGAGACTGGCTCATTCATTTAATCCTTGCCAAGGTGTGGTTGATAATCAGAAAGACTCTCCAGACGCTAAATGAAAAGTATATGAAGTTAGACAGTCAAACTGTATTTTATTTCAAGCTATACCATCAAAAGCTGTAAAAAACTCCATTGATCTTCAACTTTGTAAAATATCTCCCAGTAAGAATTTTCTTCAGATACAGCAGTTTCAGATTAATTTTCAATTGATTAGATAGTAAGTTAGGAAAATCAACATGACCTAATGAAAAATGTAATTAGGGACCGTCATTTTTTTCAGTTTTCTAACCTCTCTGAAGCTGTTTAAGTACTTTCTTTCTCTATGTGCTTGAAATAAATTCTTGTCTGTTTCAGAATCCATGATTTTCTGAATTTAATGTGTACAACATTATTATTAAGTGTCATAACTTTGTTTTTAACTGAGAGTAGATCAGCTCTGAAAACGAAGTTTAAAGGATACCTGTCTTTTGTAATATAAGACACAACACCTAGGACTGAGCAAAAGTAATAGCCCATCTAGAAAGAAAAGTAATGTCAATACACTATGAAAAAAAAAATTTTTAATGTATTACACAGTGAAAACTAGATGTAGGTTATGCCAATCATTCTTTATAAAGCTCTGCGTAAACACGAAGGTAAGCAAGCACTGTGCCAGACAGTCTGTCTGTGTGATGATCTTAGCATTCATTGTTTCTATGGGAGGAAGCACACATGGATTTTTGCTGTTGGTATCGAGTTTACTGGTTTGGGGTTTTTTTTTAGTTGTTTGTTTATTTGATTTTTATCTAAAACCCCTTTAATCTTTCTGGAAGACAACAAAGTACTATTCCAGATCTTTATATCTTTTTTAAATTTATTTTTTCACTTCATTGTACCTTAACAAAAGAAGGAGAATGTCTGATTTTTTTTTTTTTTTAATAAGAGATATTAAATATAGAATCATATAGAATGATTTGGGTTGGAAGGCACCTTTAAAGGTCATCATAAAAAATTCCTTCCTTACATCTAGTCTGAAGGTATATTTAAATAATTGTAATTAATTACAAAATAACTGCTGAGTTTTTTCTTTGCACTAGTGTTGTAAAGATCACATTTTGAGGAAAGTATGATTTGAATTCACTGGTTACAAAAAATTTTTCCATAGCTATGAAGATAGAAACCAAGACCTCGTTTAAAACAAAACAACAGAAACAAAGAAAATCAAGCCATGATTTAAAAAAAAAAAAGAAAAAAAATGACCCACAAATTTCTGATGGAAGTCTGAAACTTCGGGGGCTCAGTCTTTACTTCACCTACATGTACAGTAAATCTGAATCCTAAAGTGACATGTTATATTCCAGTATTTTTAGTGTTATCCCTGACCAAACTAAGCAAATAAAATAATTTAAGATTCTGGTATTTAAACTAGATTGAGTCTGGGAAGACTTTGGAATGGAAAAGATGTAGATAGTTTGGGCACCATAGGCATAAGCCAAAGGACTGTGTTTTGGCAGAGACATATTCTCAAATTTATAGTTTATCATAGTATCTTCAGTATAGAAGAATCTCTAATTTTCATAATTAAAATAGTTGAATCAATATTCAGCTATTTTTAATTTTACTATTTCAATATTTCTGAAATGAAGATGTCTTTAGAATTGTGCTAGAGGCAAGACTGAAGGAAAGCAGTCCCCCAGGTCAGAAAAATTAACAGGTACATTTATCTAGCTTTGAGCATTAATAATTAGGCGGTTCAGGAAGACATTTTGGAGTGTAAAGGACCAAAAAAATAAATCTAGAACCTGCTACAAAAATACACCTCAGGAATTATCCCTGCCCCTTATTTTTCCATCAAAATGATATTTATTTTTAATAAGACTTAGATAAACCATGATGATGTTGAAGTTATATATGGAGTAAGCCTTGTACAGTTTTGATTTACAAGCATGGAAGTTAACATATTACAAGTTTGAAAAAAAAAAATGTACTTCGGAATGTACTGAACTGCAACAGACAATTTTGCAATTTTGAGGCTTCAAGCCAACATTTGCACAACCTACTTTAGTCTATTAGCACACCATATTAACTAAAAACATTATCATTATACAGAAAAATATAAAATAACATCATGCCTGCTATTTGGCCAATAAATCATCATAATAAGCATTCTTGCTACTCTACATACAGTAGGTGTTTGTGCATAAAGTGTGGAAATTACAAATGTTAGGTAAATAGATGTATGCAGTTAAGAAAAGAAGTGCATGCATATATATACATGTACTAAGGACAGAATGACAGGTGAGTACCTACATTTAATTTATTTAATAATATCATAAACTCAGTATTGATAATAATTAAAAGCACTAGCACTGCTTTATAATAGGGTAATTATTTTTCAGTTGAAAAAATACTTTAAAGCAGCAATATCGAAGAAGGCCAGTATGATAAAATATATTCATTATAAGGTCTCTTTCTAGAGCTCTGTAATTTCTTTTAGTTTTTTCCTTAAACACCTACAAATGTTCAACTATCATTATTATCAAATACATATTTAGGCACATAAGAATAATAAGAGATGAGCAATAAAATATTTATTTTCTGCAGTCTTCCAGCAAACAGCCCATACACTACACAGGAAGGCAGGGTAAAGAGATTAAGAACAGTGGAACTAACACTTTGATGTGGTGAGTAGAATAGCCACAGACACCAGGTCAGTATCATAATACATTTGCAAATACCTGTGTCCAAACATGCACGGAAGGTGGTTGGCTACATGCATGCATGCACACGCAAATAGGATTAAGATTTCATTTTATAACAGCTATGGTCAAGTTAAGTTTATTAAAGGCAAGAGAGTATCCAAAAGCTATACAAATGCTTCTATTAATAGCAGTTGTGATCTCTGGCTAGTTCCTCCCTGAAATGTTTACCCAAGACCAGACAACCAGTGATAGCAAAACAGGAAGATGTTCTCACACTTTCAGTACCTACTCTACACCACTCCGGACACAAGGGCCACTCCTTTCAGGCAGTTCTGCTTTGGACAGGACAGTAAGCACAGTATCTCATAATGATGTGACTCAGGGTAATACCACTGCATCTGGCCTGTCCAATATTCTTCCATCTGGACTTTCTTGGAGTGGCCCATTTTCCTTATTTTCTGCAACATCAAACTTGCAGATCCTAGACAACAGGTTACCCATCACAACCCTCAGGGAATTTCAGGTCAGCAGCTGCTGTTCTCCGAGACAAAATCTTCTATCATTCTACATCGTGATACCACATTTGACTGCATCAAAGACATACTGGGAAAATAAGCACCATTACATTATTTACTGAACTAGCCAGATGGAACACAACCCCATGGTTATTTATCATTATACCTCTACATCAGGTTTTAGAAGTGATAGTTCAGATATTGTCTAGATTAATAATAATAATGATTAGGATTTCCTCAGAATAATTGCTGGAAGGCTACTATCTACTAGAGATTTTTGTGATTTCTTACTACTTTTCATTATATTTCAGTTAACCAACTCAAATGCTTTCAAAGTCCATTTACAATGAGCTATGTTAATCAGAATGATATTAAAGACTGAGACAATATTTCCAGAAATAAATGGTACATTACAATATTTTATGAATGAAAATTCTGTTCTCTCTAAAATAATTAAGACTACCAGAGAACTTAGGCTACTATCTTCTTATTCTTTGCTGTTGCATCCTAGTTTAACCCTTGCATAATTTTACCTGCTCTATAAATTTACTAGGTCCTCTGCATGATATTTTGTACACATGAGCATATGAACTTTAACCAAACACCAAATGTTTATCACCATTTTTCAAATTTTAAGGCCAAGCTAATAGTGTCATTGACATTGACTTTCTTGCTTACTCTGTCACAGATCACCACATTATAAATTATATGGCCTTGAAAGGGAAAGGATGAGAACTACAGAGGAAAGATTTTGGTAATGCCCATCAGAATAATTTATCAGATGTGCAGTACTTGTATGTCTTTCTTCTTCAAAAAAAGTTTCTAGAGCAGTGTGATTCATTACAACAGAATTTCAAAATTTAGGAAAACTTTATTTTATTTTATTTTGTTCTGCATACCTATACAGACTGGTGGGTTGGGCTGCCAGAAGTACCGATTTTCTACCTGAATGCAGGTTATTCGCTCTTCTCCTTGCAGTTCATAGCCAGGATCACACTGAAAAATGACAGTGTCTCCAGGTTCTCTTCCATCCCCATTTCTAGTTCCATTCATGGGCACACCAGGATCACGACAGGCAGTAGCTACTGAACCTAGCAGAGAAGGGAAAGAATATATATTTTTTTTTACAGTCCGCTTTTCAATCCAGATTTGCCCCATTAGATTTTACTAATCCAAAATTTTCCTACTCACTTCTAAACTATTCTTATTTTTTACCATCTGCTTTAATTATTGAAAGTGTCTAATTTTTCATTTAATCTTTTGTTTTATTATAGGATAAAAATATGTTGAGCAATATATAGAAAAGAAAGTAGGAGATTTACCAGTACCCTGGATACTCAGAACTTCTAACTTAGAGGAATTTTGAATACGAATAATAGAAGGAACAGATTAAGAACCTCAGGTTGTCCAATAAGTTACGCTTACACATATCTTCAGTTTTTCACAATTCTATCGTTCTTAAACATACATATTGTGTAAAATTTAGCAGTGAATTTGGAACTTAATTTCACTGATCGTTTATATCTATACCCTTGCGCATGACACATCTATCATGCTAGGTTTTTGTAAAAATGTTAAACAAACCTCCTATACAAAACATACACATGGACTTAGTCTGACAGAATATACAGTAACACATAATGCACAAGTACATTATTACTAAGACTGCACACAATATCACAATCACTACAAAAGGAGTATGAGACATTTATAGATATTTTCCCCAAATTTAACATATTGTGACCAACATATTATTTAATATATTATGCAACAAAATATGTAAACTTATGTGAAAAGTAAGCACATCAATGTTTATTTAAGTAATTATTATTTCCTACTTACATTATAGAACTGCAACATGTTACATGTATTACAAATAAATAATAAATGTCAGAGTTGCCTGTGGAACTAACCCCGCTGAGCTCAGGAGTCTGTGTAATATAAACACAAAGTGGCAGTACTAAGATTTAATTCAGGTGCCCTTTTCCTGGGGAGCTAATACAAGCAGACATCAATGTATTCATCTGAAATGTGCATGGTTTATGTATTTACTATATTTTTCAGAAGAAATCATGGTGTAAATAGGTTATTTCCCTAAAAAAAAAAAAACACCAAAAAACTAAGTATATAGTTATCCAAGACACACAATAAAAAATGAAATAAAAGATTAAGCTCTATAAACTTATGGTGCTTTTTATGGGCTTATTCTTTCCAAATAATAAGTGCTGAATACAGGGTATAAAACGACATACACACATCAACTATGACCAGATGTCAGGGAAATTTTTCCTCCTTATTCCTCAAAGATGAAATAGATATTTCTTTAAAGTATTAACTACTGCACAATAAATGAAAGATAATGATTTATATATATGTAATCATGAAAGTTTTTTGTAAATTTTAAAAATTTCTGCTACAGACACAGTGATCAGGACTCCTGTTTATGTCTTTAAATAAGCTGCTGTTTTTCAATTTAGAAAAAATATGATTAATATATGGAATTACTACATTTCACTGCACTACAGCAGCAGATCTTGAGGCCAGCATTCAACCTGCGTGAGGTGTGAGCAGTTGCAAGATCTGCTCAGCATGGTCGTGAACCTTAAGGAAGAGGTTGAAACATTGAGGTCCATCAGGGAGTGTGAA